>VYXG01002167.1:178786-208170 GCA_013397235.1 Lanius ludovicianus | reverse complement strand
CAGTGGGTAACTCATGCAAGCACAGTTAACTATTAGGAGACGCAAATGTTAAGTACAAAACCTAAGGAGCTGAATTTACCCTAACCTTGTCAAGATAGGGGGGACAGGAGGAGACAGCAAATGTTAACTCAGACAGCAAATGTTAATTACAAAACCTTGGAAGTAGGATTCGCTCTGATCTTGTCAAGATAGAAGAGACAAAGATCATCTCAGAAACCGCTGAATCGTTCCTCAAAGGACTACACATGCCCCAGGGAGAAAGGTGAAAAGGGCACTATGAAGAAGACTGCTGATCTTCATCACAGAGACCCCCGAGGAAGAGGAGAAGCCTTCCTCAGCACGACCACCAGGACACACAACGCATGCGTGACCCGTATGCTAATGATAGTAATGACTTACGGGAAATAATTTGCATAACCACGCCTGTCTCAATGAATGTAATGAATATTCATGATTTAACCCATCAGTACTGTATTGTAGAAGGTACCGGTGTGTGTGTGTTTGGAGGAGCGATCCCCCACACACCCAGCGCTGAATAAAGCAAATACCCACTTCTCTGACTCTGTCTCTGAAGGGTCTCCTGGCCTGGCTTGGGGAGAATCACCCCCAGCCCTGCCCCGTGCAGGTAGAGCTGGGCTGGCAGCAGCCCCCCTTCACCGCCACGGCAGAGCTGGGGGCAAAGGGAAAATCTGCTGCCTTCATCCGGGTTCTGCTCCCACTGATGCCCTGAGCGGGCTGTGGGCAGCAGGGTTTTATTAGAGCAGAGCAGAGCAGACCCCATCATCCTCACAGGTTGCTAACAAGGAGGACCAACAGCCATCCGTGCAGCTGGAGAGAGACTTTTCCTAGGAAAACACCTCCAAAATGAGTGTGCTGAGAAAGTAATGTTGGGCGTGCAAGGTTTCAAACACCACAGGCTGTATGTTCATGTAAATGTGATGTAAATGAGACACAGCCCTCGGGCACCTGGGGAGGTTCCAATGAGGCCCTGGAGGCTCCAAACTGTTGATTTAGCACATGGAGCCTTAGCCCTTGCTCTGAAAGGCACGTGGAAAAATCATATTGGAAGAACATACGTGTCAGGGACTTTGAAATAAATTAAATATTGATACGAGCTATGGGCTCTTCCCATGGATATTTTGATTTCCTGTCGGAAAGTGTTGCCACGGGATGATGTTACCTCTTTTAATGTGGAATAAAGGGTGTATTGTCTGCATGATTAACACAAAGCCCCCAGCAGCAGCAGCCCCAATGCTACTTTTAAGGATAATTATGTCTCAGATAATAGGAGAAACAGAAAATGACAAGAAAGAACACAGAATTAATGTAGTAATTTTTTTAGAAGACACACATTTTGTGTTTATAAAAATTATCCTTTTTTTTCTCTTAGGAGAAAATCAGTAATTTTTTTTTTCATAGAAATAGAGAAAAAAAGAAGTGTGAGAGTGATGTAGTCTTACCTGTAAAAGGGATGCTTATACCGACTTGGGGGAAAAAAAAGAAACACATATTGGCTTTTTTTTGTAGGGAGCTGTGTGATTTTGAAGGAAAAAAATTGTATTTGTAATTTCTCTTCTCAAATAATATTTTAGTGGTGTCCCAGCCATCGAGATAAGCATCTCTGAACACTTCAATCAGAAAATATGTGGTGTGCAAGCAGTTGTGGCTATTCTTTTCTAACTCCTGCTGCAGTTTCAGATTGCCCACCGTCACAGGAAATGTGACCAACAATAAGTCCAAGAGCAAAGCAAATTATTCCTGCTTGTTTCAAAGTGCAGGACCTGGAGTGGCAGATTTCATTCTTGCACTGGATTTCTCTGATTTAACTGCAAAGGTCAGGGCTTTTGATTTGTGTTTTAAGTCTTTTCTGTTCCACACAATATTTCAGTTTTGTTGGTTTATTCAGATGTGCATTCCCAACAGGGTGGTTTTGTTGTTCCTAGTAAGAGCATGAGCTATATGAAACATTTTTGATGCTCTCAGCTCTCTCTTCCTAAAATATAAACAACTCTGTTAAAATGGTAGAGTCTAGAATACTGCATATGAAAAAGCCATCCAAAATTAATAAAAAAGTGATCGTATCAAACACTAACTAGGCCCTGAACATGATTTTTTTGTTGTTGTTGCTAACTAGTCAGCATTCAAAAAATGATTACGGATCACTGGGAAAACTTCTAATATTACTTTGGAATTTTAGGGATTTCTCAACCTGTGGCAACACCTTTATCTTGGATTTCTTTGATGCTGGTCAAAAGGGAGTTCTGCCAAGCTGCCAGACCTTTTCTTGGGCTCCTCTGGAAAATCTCTCATGCAGGGGAAGGCTTTGAGAAGAGCTGCAGTGAGCAAGCCAGACACAGGAGGTGCTGGTGTTGGAAATGATACAACTTTTAAAATTTTTATCTAGCTTTGGTCAGGGGGTTGTTTGCCTTTGCCCAGAGGAAAGGAATTAAAGTTTCTTTTCAAAAGAATCTGTTCCCTGGACAAGGCCTGCTGAGCTTAACATCTACAGACCTGGAGTAGCACAGAAGATGTAAGAACTGTACAATTTGGGACCAATGAACATCGAGCCAATGAATTTCTCTGAGTTTTTTCTGTATAAGTATGTGAAAAATCTAGCAAAGAACCATGTGTGATGGAATGATTTTCCCTGCACAACCCAAGAAACGCGTGGATGAGAACAAAATCCTGTCCAGTATAAAGCAATGCCTTAATTCTCTATCATTAAAAATTATGCTGGAGAGTTTTTGTTTTTTCCCACACTTTTGGTGACACTGGGATGTAAAAAGCTGCTCAGGAGTGTATGGTGTAACAAGCACTGGGGTCACTCCTCCCTACAGCCCCGCAGGAGGGGAGGGTCTGATGGTCACCCTGGTCCCCAGGTCCTTTCAGGGGGTCACTTCTCCCAAATCAACCCTCAAGTTGGGACATGGAGATCTGATTCAGCTGCTGTATGGAAAGTAATCTATCTCAGATGTCAGTATATATGTTTTAATGAATAATCTTCAAATGTGCTACTCACACCCTGGATCTAAACCTTTACCTGATGGTTTTCCAATTTAAAAACCACAGTCTTTCAAAAACACGTTTGTATAGAACAACAAAAAAAAGCCTTCTTTGGCTGTTTCTATGCTCCTGCTTTTCAACAGAAACAGGTTTTTTGTTCAATTAAGTGTTCTGACAGTAGAAATTTGTCATGCAAATGTTCCTGGGCCTCTCAATGAAAGGGGTGGAAGAAGCCAGGGTTTCATTTATCAGCACTGGTGCATCTGATGTGAGAACCATTTCCTGGAGGCTCCTGCCGCCAATTAACCAAATCAAATTTGCTGGTGGACTAACACTTGGTTTGCATCCACCTCAGCAGGGGTCTGGAGAGAAATCTTTCATTTGTAGTGTTTGTAGAAATCTTTGGCCATGTAGAAGGTTCATTCTGTAAACTGTGGGTGAGCAGGGTTGAATTTTGCACTGTAACACAAATTTTCTTAAAAATATTTCAGCGATGAGAAAGGGCAAATTTCTTTCAGGCAGTGTTTTGTCTCTGCATTTCTATGTTGTGTCACTTGAGTTACCACTGGTTGCAGTCATCAATTATCTTCACACAGAAGGAAGTTTTGCATGTGGAAGGAGCCTTTGAAGGTTGCTGTACACCCATGTGACAAACAGGGAGGTGGTGAAGGTGAGATCAGAGGGGTGGGTGACTCCATGGTCTGCAGCAAGAGTCATGGAGTTGATTGAGCCATCAAGGCTCAAAGGACCTCCAAGAACCCCAGCCTTCAAACCACTCTGTCAACTAGCCCACATCTCATCTGCTCCCTTCTTGAACACCTCCAAGGACTCCACCACTGCCCTGGAGAGCCCCTTCCAATGCCTCACCATTTTTTAGGTGAAGAAAGTTTTCCTAAAATCCTTCGTGAACCTACCCTGGAACAACCTGAGCTGTCTATCACCAGCTGCCTGGGAGAAGATTCCAATCCCACCTCGCCAGAACCTCCCAGTCCTTCCTCCAAGACCAAGTGATGAGATGAGCAGCCTCAACCAAACCCTGGGTTTGTTCTGCTGCACTCTCAGTGGTGCTGCCTGAAGGGCCAAACACCATCTGGCACCAGCAGGTGACCAGCCCTGAGCTGGGCTGAGCTGCCATGCCACCATTCCAGGATGGATGAGACTGTGGGAATATCCTACACAGACCAGCAGCCAAACTCATCTGCTGCTGTGGAGCCACAAATTCTGGTTGGGTCCCTCTCCCAGAAAAGGATGTAAATTTATATTTACTTGAGTAACAGCTAAGGCAGGTGGGAAGTGCATCTGGTTTCAGGTGTCTTTAGTGAAGATCTTGGTTACCAGTGGAAAGATTCAATCAGCAGAAAGGATCCTAAATCACATCTTGCATTAAGAGCTTCATAATTACTGCTCATTCAACTGCAATTTACAATTTATTTTGCCCTTCAGTGCTGGAAATGAAGTGGGAGAGGATATTTCAAATGAGTAACATAAGACTAGAGATCTCCTGAGGAGGACAGCTGTTGCTTTCTGTCCTACCTGGGGCACTGATCTTGGCCAAGCATCCTCCAGTGCTGGAGTGACCTGCAGCAGTCAGCACAGAGGGTGCTTTGACTGACAAACTGTGCTAAAACTAGTTCTTAACAGAAAATAATGCATCTCCATAAAACTGTAGAGGCAAGAGCTCCAAACTGTTCCAAAAGCCATTAAAAAAAAATAAAAAAAGGTAAGAAAAATTCAGGCACGAGAGTACAACAACTACATTAAAAAAAAAAAAAAAAGAAGTATGAGAAATATAAATCTGTCTGTAGATGGAGTTGCTGATCACACATGTACATGAGGTTGTCTCAATGACCATACACTTCTGTATCAGTCAAATTATGTATCATTCATCACTAACATCTCAGTACATCTACAGGCCCTCTTCCACACTAGCATCCTCATTACAAATTGAATACTTTGACTCGGGGCTAAAAAAAAAAAAAGAGAATAAACCCGATCATTTTGCCAACAATTACTAACCAAACCCCATTTCCCCTGAGGAGCCCCTGGTGAGGCTGGGACCTCCCCTGGAGGTGCATCCTGGAGCTGTGCCTACCTTGATGGCGGTGGAGGCGATCTGGATGTGGTGCAGGCGGCGCAGGGTGCTGTCCCTGTCGATGAAGTAGGAGGCTGCCAGCTGGTGCAGGGTCTCCAGGGTCACTGCAGAGCTGTTGGTGCTGGGGTCACTTCCTTCCGACCTCTTGCTCAGCTTCCGTTTGTCCACAAAAATCGTGAGTGACTCCTCTCCTGAGCAGGGAGACAGAAGCCCCAGTAGGAGTCAGCAACGTCCAGCAGCAAAGAGAGATTTTGTGGACATTCAACTTGAAGCACAGACAAAATAATGTGTTTATTCCCGAGGTCACTCAGTACATTCACTCCATAGGGCTCAAGGTTAGCACGGGAGAAAATGAAACCAGTGTAATACTTGAGATGTTTGCTTGCTTCCTTCTCTTGTAACACCTATCACAGCTGATTTCAGAAGAAAGGTACCTAGTTCCACCTTGTTATGAGCAACCATGTGCTTTCCAATCAATTCAGCTGTGCCTGGAATCCGATAGAACAGCCTTAAACCAAATTTCTGCAACTGAAAAGGGTGGGGCTTTCAGAAAGTTGGTGTTTTTCCAAAAGAAAATAGAAGCTCTAGCATCTGTGGATTTCTCACTGCCTTACAGAGACGTGGATAAATACTGTTGAATCCAGAAATTTTAATTTCTGTAAGATTATTGAAAACCAAAAATCTGACTTGCTTAACTGAGTTCTTAGGACCATTTCCAGAACAGACCTACAGATACTGCAAATTTTCCACACTTATTGTCCAGTTCATGGATATATTTTCCCATGTTTCAGGCTGAGCAAGAATTCATTCTTTTAATGAAGTGTTTAGGAAAAGCTCTTCACATCACAAAACAAATTGGAAAAGTAATTTCTGGACCCAGTACTTTCTTCTGTGAAATTTATGTCCAAAATAATTACAAAAGCCTCACTTTCTGAGCCTGTGTCTGGTAACCTGCATTCTTCAGCATTTCACTCAACAATTGATTAATAATGTCATTATACCCGGATTTTAGGTGCTGAACAACTCCTCTGAGTGCCTTTTCCTAGTTCCTGGAAGGGAAGTTACCCTGCTAAGGTCTGACTTGCCACTTGTGCTACTTTCCCTGCTCACCCATCTGCTGCAGTGGCACTGTGCCCATGCAGAGGATGGGATGCCAACTTCAGATGGGTTTACGTGCCAAAAAGTAATAGCTGTAGAAGGATAAAATCTAGGATGGAGAGATGACATCGTCTTTAAAGGGAGCTAATCTTGGTGGTGAGCATTGCTAGGCGAGGAACGGGTGCCTCTGTGCAGGAGATCACAGCTCTTGGCAAATTTTCACTCACAAAATTTGTCTTTGGTTAATGTGAGTACACTCTTTTTTCTCCAATGCACATTGTGTGTTTCCCAGTCTCTCAGAAACTCAGAGGGCAGTCAAGCCCCTCAGACCTTCCACAGGCAAAACTGGCGTTACACGGGAGCTTTTTTATCTAATTAGACCTGCAGGGCTTGTCCAGTATGTTCCTTTTGTCCTGGAAGGGACAGGTGGCTGCTCCAGCTGCAGCTTACCTCAGTTTCCACCACTACATTCACAATTCTCCTCCTACATCTTCCTAACAGGTCATTATTTTGTGCATGAAGCCATCAATGAGGGGATTAATTGCCTGAAGCTCCAAAGAACTGGGAATTAATGCAGCCTCCATAAGTACCAGGATTTCCCCACCCAATTATTTCATCTTTCTGCTGTAATAAGTAGACAAAGGTTCACAACTGCCATGAGGAGGGAACTGGGAAAGCACAGCAAGCTCTAATGGCCTGTCCTCTGAGAGAAATCTGCCATCAGAACCTGCTCTAGGTTCCAGCTTTGCTGGAATTCAACCGTGCCCGTGCAATAAAACCTCACTTGTCACAACCTGCCATGTGACTCCAGCCAGGATGAAAGAGGTTTCTGGGATGAAAAGCAATGGAGTGGGCTGAGATTTGTGCCAGGGGCCGTGGGCTTTGTGCAGCTGTTTGTGGAGCTGCAAAGGCATGGTTTAGAACAGATATTAGGAAGAAATTCCTCACTGTGAGGGTGGGCAGGCCCTGGCACAGGGTGCCCAGAGCAGCTGTGGCTGCCCCTGGGTCCTTGGAAGTGTCCAAGGCCAGGTTGGATGGGGCTTGGAGCAACCCACTCCAAGGATTGGCCTTCCAGCCCAGACTATTCCATGGTTCTGTGGTATCAGAGAAGACAACATCAGAAGGCGGAGGGTGAATACTGAGTCAACAACCAGTCCAGGCTGCATAAATTAGGTGCAAAATTTCACTAGGAGCTTTCTCTCCATGCTTTCCCCTTTTCCAGAGGTGTCAGCTAGTTTATTTAGATTAAAGTGGCTTTTGCAAGGTCAACCACCTTTCCACTGAAAAGATAATGAATTGTAAGGGCAAAGAAAACAAGGACTTAAAGCTGCAGAAAATCTCCAGAAAAGATTTTTTTAAAATAATTTATGAGGTTCTTCATGTTTCATTATCATGGAATCATAGATTCACAGACTGGTTTGGGTAGGAAAGGACCTTAAAGCCCACCCAGTGCCACCCCTGCCATGGGCAGGGACACCTCCCACTGTCCCAGGCTGCTCCAAGACCCATCCAACCTGGCTTTGGACACTTCCAGGGATCCAGGGGCATCCCCAGCTTCTCTGGGCACCCTGTGCCAGGGCCTGCCCACCCTCCCAGGGAGCTGAGGGTGATGTTGAGATCTTCCTAACATCTAATCTGTGTTTCTTCTCTTTTAATTCAAAACTATTCTACCTCATCCTATCACTATCTGCCCATGGAAAAAGTCACTCTTCCTCTTTTTTATAAGCCCCCTTAAGTTCTGCAATGTCCAGGTCTCCCTGGAGCCTTCTCTTCTCCAGGCTGAACAACCCCAGCTCTCCCAGCCTGTCTCTGCAGGAAATCTTCTCCAGCCCACAGAGCACCCACAGCACCTTGTTCCCAAAAGTAAACACTTTTGATTGATCTGTATTAGTCATTAGTAGAGATGGTAGGGCTCCTTCTAGCTCGACAGAATTCTGCTAAGTTTTATTATGAAAACAGAGTTTGTTGAATTTTGTTCACATTAAAAAAAACCCACAAAAACAAAACAAAAATCTCAGGCATTTTCCCATTCCTTGCTCTCCAAGAGCAGACAGCAGAACTGCAATAAAAACTCCCATTTCGAAAACAAACAAACAAACAAACCTTGAAAAAGGACAGGGTTGCATGTTGTGCTGTTTTACTTTGATGGGAATATCTCAGGAAAAGAACCTTGCACAGAGTTTTTCACCTGTCAGAGCTGACTGAGGTCTTGCTGGAGAAAGCCCCATGCACTGGGGCTTAGGCACCTGTGTCCCTGCAGGACTTTGGCACCCAGAACTCCAGGGTTTGGGAAGCAACACCACTGACCCTGATTTGGGGAAGACAAACCTGAGTTTTAAGTCCATTTGGAGAAATTAAACCCATGCCAAAAGAGACTCTTTTGTTATACTGAAGACATGGGCGAACCTTGTTTTTCACTGGTTGCTGTCTGCCACCATAAAACAGGCTAAGGAGACATCCAAGCATCAGCTGAAAACAAGTGTGATTTAGAGAACTATTCAAGGTTATGAGTTTTAAGAGCTGAAAAGAAGTAATGACAGTGAACACTTAGAAAACATGATTATTCAGCACTGAATCCTCCCAGCTGTGCTTTTCCCAAGCTCTGAAAGCAGCATTCGCTCTCCTTCCCCAAAATTCAAGAGACAGTCAGCTTCACTTTCTCAGGTTTAAGGGAAATAGCATGAAAACACTCAGTTCTGCTCACAAAGCCATGCCTCATAGCCCAATGGGGGGCTCAGGAAACTAGCAGAGTCACCCCAGGGATGTTTTATTGCCATGTGGAGGCTGTCACTGACAGAGTCACTGCAGGGGCAGGGGACTGACACACACCCTTCACTGGTACAATGTCCCCACCAGCCCTGGAATATGCAAGTTTGTAACTTAACCTCAAGTTTTAATTCTTCCTAGGTTTACAGGAACATATTGTCCATGATTTGTAAGTTAAACTAGCTCCTGAGTTAAGAAACACATGCTGTTTTTAAAAACAAATATGAAATATAATAGGTATACAGAAATTTATCCAGACATACAACCCTATCTGCGGCCATTAAGATGTAACTAGGCTCCTAAATAACAGTTTGTAAGTGGCATTCAGAAATTAGAAATTAATTTTGTGTTCATCTTACTAACATATTCAGGAATTATTTAAATTAAAAATTAAAATTTCCATCAACTTGGTGGGATTGTAACAACTATTTAGTAACAACTGTAACTAAATACAACCAACTATTGAAGGAGTAAATATATTTTGTTATAATAACAAAACATATTCATATGATTTAAATAGTTGGTGCTATTTTCTGCCTCAGTTATTGGGAGATTGTGTGCCTGTACCCACATCTTTGGAATAATGAAGGGATTATAGGCCTTGGGGTTGCAGATTTTCATCTGTAGACTGGGAAGTGCTAGGAAAAGGCAGTGATCCAAGCAGTTCCCATCACTTCACATCAGAAAGAGAGGAAACAGGAATAGAAGGACAACACTCAAAGGCAGCCATAGCTGAGCATAACCCACAGATCCCTACTCAGAGCCCTCTTTTCATACACATAAATGTATCTTTTGCAGGACTAAAGGTCTGTGGTCTGCAAACTTCTCAAAGGTTTCTGATTTAATAGAGTACCTCAGCCACTACCTAAATAACTACACCCAAATAAATCCACCAGCTATTACTAGCTAGTAGAAAATCTATGCCTGCCTGGATCACCAGAGGTACAATTAGGGTTTTATCAGGTCATTTTCCCAAACTTAAGCAGATGCTGTTGGAAATGCACAGGCTCAAAAACGATATAAATTAATGTCAGGCCAGATGTGGTATCATTTCCATGGTTCAAGTCAATAACAGTGCATGTTAATTCTATACAGACCATCTGTTTAAGGATTTCATTTTTTTTTCTTCATTAAGTAGACAGGAGAGGAAAGAAAGTTAATATATTTAGTGCTTTTTTTCCCCTCCCCTTAGCTTCCATAATCTTAAATGCTGGGGAATTTACATACCCGGAGAGGGGGGTGTGACTGATGCAAAGTTTTCAAGTTTCTTTCTCACATCAGTCATTTGAGACTGTCCTCTCCTTCCCTTATTTACCAATAGTTTGTACCTTACCTTGAGAGAGTGTTATGGAAAGCAAAGGTCATATCAGCTGTTAGTGGAAGTGTTAATAAATCCTTTGGAATCCATTGAGATTCACTGTTTCCCCCCATCCCTGTGATGCCTTTTCCTGATCTTAAAATCAAGAGTCAAACACGGTTAGGAGGGGAAAAAGGGATTTTACCTTGGTATTTATTTTAAGGATCCTTCGGTGCACCACGTCCAGGTCCAATGCACCTCCGTGCACACCTCCGTGCACATCCCCAAAAGATCTGGTATCACATTATAGGTGTTACTAATTAGCAGATCTATCAAAAATTCCCCAAAGAGAGGCTCGAGTGAGCCCCGTCCCCGAGGAACCTTCCCCTGGCTGGTTCTATCTCAGTTTACAGAATGTGTTCTGGAGAGGACCTTGGGGCCTGGGGCTCACTGAGCCCTACCTACAGAGCTTCTAAAGTGCTGAGTCTCCCAGCTGAACAAACAAGGCCAAGAACGTAGGCAAAAAGCACTAAGAACGCAGAAATTGTAAAGAGGTATAACAGGGGTATAAAAGAAAAGGCAAAAATACACCATGCAGGCAGAATGCTACGCAGCTCCAGGGGAATATTGATGAGGGACAGCAAAGCTGGCACTGGTGGAACAGTCAAGGGTGTAACCCTCGCACTCGCAGGGCTGTAACCAGCTGAGAGAGGCCGGGGTCAAGCTGATCTGCTCCCACCTGTTAAGACTGGCTGTTTTAAAGCCGAAACTGCCTCCTTTCCTTCCGATTCACAGAGCCTTCAACAACATCAAGGGCAACTTCCTGACCCAGAGAGCTGAATGGATTGATGGACTTGTAAGGAATACCTTGAGCAAAGATGACTGACAATAGCAGTGAAAATAAATCTACCTGGAATGTCTCGGATGACCACTTAGCCAGTTGCCTAACGGGGTTCTCCTCTCATGAGAAGCTGTGGCATTGTCCTGCAATTTGGTTTATTCAGAGCAGTTACCCTGTTTCCAGGTGTGAGGAGCACTTGCTCCAAAAACCTGCTATCTCCTTCTTGCAAAGCACCCAAATCAGCCTCACTTCACCCAAACACCTGCAACAAGCCATTCATCATTGCGGCGCGCTAATTATCCTCATCACCAACTCCGTGGCTTTGCTAAATGGCCTTTTCTGTAGGAACAGCATTACAGTGAATGTCTTTAGGGCGGGGGGGAATCGGTTTTGTGCTGTTATCCCACAGTGGTACCCCAACACCCTCCGGCTCTGAAGCTCACTGCTGCGCGCTGCTTTCTGCAACCATTAAAGCGGAGCTGCAGCGAACTGGACCAAGGCTGTGTGATACTGGGTGCAGGCAAAAGAGAAAAGCATAAATGTGAAACAAAAGGAGGCAAAGTAACACTGGCTGCTCCATCCGCTGGGCCGCGCAGGGTCCTTCAGTCATGCAGCTGGGAGCTGCTCGTTGTGGACTTTGGGCTTGTGTCACAAGGAGATAAAATTTCCATGAGAAATAAAAGCGGTGAGAAATGTCACTTTCCGCATTATCTCGTGGCAGCAAGAAATACAGAACTTTTTTTCCCCAGGTTCTCATTTCTGAATGCCCTCGAGGAGTGTATTTCTGTGTTTGTGAATAAAGACTGGGGAATGTATCACAAACAACCATGTGCAAGAGTTCCCTTTATGCTCAAAAAGGGATCTTTATGGAAACCAAATGGTCACAGAGGCACACAAATCTTATCACAGCATCATCCATTTGCCAAGTTTTCCTTTCTGTCCATGAATACAGATGATTGGGGATTCATTAAATAAAAGTGCTGTGCACACTCCGTTTTGTCTTGTGCTTCTAACGAGCTGCATAAGTGACAAGCTTGCACAATAAAACAACTTGTAATTAAAGGGAAAGTACTAATAGATTATTAAAATAATAATTTAAAAATCCAATTACATGTTAATAAAGTGTGGACAAGCATCTGTGGGAATCCCCATTCAATCCAGCCTGAAAATGAGAACTAACACATCCAGGAAAGTATGGGTTTATTAGCTACCTCATCAAAGCTTTCTTAGAAATTACTAATTCCCTGTAATTATTGTAATTGAACCAATTTTCCAAA
Organism: Lanius ludovicianus; assembly: GCA_013397235.1. Classification (NCBI taxonomy): domain Eukaryota; kingdom Metazoa; phylum Chordata; class Aves; order Passeriformes; family Laniidae; genus Lanius; species Lanius ludovicianus. Next base: position 195,796 of record VYXG01002167.1, on the reverse strand, counting down.
GTATTCAGCACCCATCCAGTGATAATGGAAGGCAGCAGGTGTGCCTTAAATCACGCCTAAAAATTGAGACTAAGGACCTAAATCAAGCCCCAAGTTAATGTAAAAACTCCCTTTGACTTTGTTAAGCAGTGACAGAGCCCAGAAGTCAACACTGTCTCCCTCTGAGTGAAAATTTGGGCAAGGCTGTGGCAGCTACTTCGTTTTAGAGCCTTTGAGAGGTGAGAAAAGGGTACCTTACCTCAGCTTCCTGAGGCTTTGGGGAGAATATTGAATGTCTAAGCTAGAATTTTCAAACGTCTTCATGGGCAATGCCATCAAGTTTTAGTTTTTCCTCAGGTCCAGACTTGCTGCAAGGTGTCAGCTCCATGGCTAGCTCATGAGCAGTGTGATGCTGCTGCTTGGAATGTAAAGATCAGCTGTGGCCATGTTTTCCTAGAGTTGTTAGATCCAATTTCACCTCGACAATGGGTCTCATCACATGGCTGAGGAGGTGCTGCTACTTACATTGGTTAATAATTAGCAGGTAGGCAGCAATGCTGAAAAATAATTTTTACCATTGGATAATCCTTGCAGTAGGATACATGCTGCAGCCAGAGCTGCAATTATTTTGCTTTCTTTCTCTTCAGCATTTGGTTTTTCTATTCAAATGTGCCATGTGTTCTGTACTCAAGAAATCAGACATTTATAAATAGTGTATATTTGCATGCAAAAATGTTNGGGGGGGGTTGTTACAAATTGCTGTAACAAACAAACGTAAATAGTTCTTTAAATTCTAATGGTTGTGCCGTAGAAGTACTAGTTCCCAAAATAATGATAGAAATTAGCTCTTTATTTCTTAAAATAACTTCAACCAGGCAGAAATTCCTCTTGTTTCTAGGATGGTCTCCTTCAAAAGGAAGCCTCTGTGAGCCATTTGGGTTGTTACAGGTCTCAGCTATCAGCCAAGAGAGACTAGGAAGGCTCTCATTTCCTTTACAAATGGTTAGGATTCAGTTATGAAATGTATTAAAGAGAACCATTCCTCAGGTGAATAAAGGATTTCGACAAGCCTGTCCTGCTGGAAGGACATTCAATCACCAGAATTATCTTTAATATTATCACCCACGATGGGATAGAGCTGCATTTCTAAAATGTCAGTTCATTTTGTAATGCCAGGATGGGTAATCACAGGTACTAATTATCTTTCATTCGGAACAATTTATGCTCTCCTTTGAACATTAGGCCTCTTCACTGGATTTCTTCAATCCATCTGGTGACTGGATCCCAATTATCCATGGGGCTACCCTTTCCAGATTAGTCTGTGGGGACTGAAAGGTGCAGATTCCATTAAGTTAATGGGAATCACATGGCAAAGCCTCATCATCCCATTTTGAAAATGCAGTCCCACTGGTTAAGTGAAGACTAATTCTAAAAAGGGCAGAGTGACAATATGGGGATTTTCCAATGGACATAGTCATTTAAAAGTCTCATAAATTAAAAGATTTGTTGGAAATACTTGGTACTGGTTTTCTGGCTCTGTTTCTGCGGGACTGCAACAGACCCAGGTACTCCTGCAACCTGGTATAATGTAAATTGTTAGAGAAAATAAATGTCACTCTCCTTAATGACCTCAGTGCAGAGAAAGATCCGTGGGGATCTCTCTTTGTGCATAAAAAGCATACACAGAGCACCTACAAACAGAAGAAGGAGCCACAAGGCCTGCAGACAAAACCTGATCCACAGGAAGAGTTGCCCATCCCAGCGGTTTGGAGAAGGATCAGCTCTACAGAGAACCAGTTGTGACCAGCACTTTTAACTCCTCCCCAATATTTCCAAGAATCCACCCTACCTCCCAGGGTAGCTGAGAGCAGGAAATGTGTCCCATATTTCTTGATCAGGTTCTCTGTGATCTGTTGAAGGGTCGGGCGCCGTCCCAGCAGCCTTATGTTACGGAAGAACTCCGGGGCCAGCGGCAGTGGGGAGCCAAGGAAATTTCTTCTTTCCACAGCGAGATTGTTTACTTTCCAGCGGCCAAACTCTCTGCAAAAACAAAGCAGTTCTCATTCAGAAATGTGTCATTCAGACAAATGTCCTTCATTTGCAAACGACTCTGCTCTGCTGAGTAGCTGGGGGCGACTCGCTGGGAATTACAACAGGCCTTGACAGTGATACTCTGTCATGTGTTCTAGACAGGACAAGCAACGAGGGTTATTTATTAGGAGTGGAGACAGTGCTCCATAATAAAATAATTGTTGGGAAAGAAATAACTAAAAACTAAGCCGCTTAGATTGCTGCTGCTTCTGCTGGTTTCTTGTGGCCTCTGATGTGAATATTGCTTGAAAAAGACCAGATTTGGTAGAAACCAGAAGAAAAGCAAGGATTTCCCCGAATCTGGACCAGATGCAACAAGTATTTTTGTTAGAACGAGGTAGATTTTAAAGTTGCAACAGGAAAGAGTCCATGTTCTTTGCCTTTTGATGTTCACTCAGGTACAGTACTGGATAATGTGAATAACTGGGAGAAACCCTGTCACACCACATTTGACCTTAGAGTGTAGAATTCCAGTTTTCTATACTTTTGGCCTCCATTTTGAGAAAATACACTGCCAGAAAGACCAATTCCTAAAAAGTGATGACTTTTTAATTGTAGAATGGATGTAAGTTGAATTCAAAGGCTTGTCCCCTTCTCCTCCCCAAAATAAATCAATGACAGCAGGGAAAACAAACAAGCTCATTGCACAGCAATAAACACATCTTTTATTCATTTGCTTGCCAATTAAGACACTATATAGAGCTATTAGTGAGAAGGACTCATTGTCCTCAAAATCTAGACAAGACAGACAGCCTTGGCAGTACCTTGGCTCTTCCCAGATACAGCAATAGCTGTTTTGGTTACAGACTCTGGGAATTAAGTGCAAGCAGCCTGAGGACTCTGCTTCAGCCACCACTTTGTTGAGTCCTTTGTGCAGCCACATCAGCTCCTCTAAAACTGTAGAAATGCAAAGAGCTCAGTGAGCCTGCAAGATCCTGCTGAAGGTCCCAGGCAAACAGAGAGCAGCGTTCACACACAAAATTAGCACAGAAGCAGAAATCAAAGATGCAGCACAAAAAGAATATTTGGGGGATGTCTGAAACAAAGCATTGCCAGAGGCTGAATGACCAGGGCTGTGTAACACGTACTCAAAATGAGGATTTTTTAAATACTTTTAAGTCTACAGTTATGAGTAGGGCCCAGATAAATACATTTTTGTACAGCCTTTCTGCTGTCCAGCATCCTCTTCCTTCTCTCCCGGATCCAAACTGCCTTTCCTCTCAGACAGATGCTATTTTTAAATCAAAGACAAATGTCAAGAATGATGGTAGGAAGATATTTCTGTAACTTAACTGAAATGTAATGTAATTTACCAGTCAAAGGCATGAAGTTAAACAGATCCCCATAGTTCTTAAAGACTCTACACATCACCAGTGTGCCTAAATTACTATTTGGGAATTGCTTTCTTATAGTTTTTCCAACTTAGTTCAGCTTTTAAAGTTTTCTCTCACAACTTTCCTTTCCTTTTAGGAAATTATAAAACCAATAACTTCTATTTGCAGCTTTTATGGAACTACTGTGTATGAGTAGAGAGAAATGAAAAAAAATTACACACCAATATTTTTTGCCTGTAAAGTGAAAAAATCCTTGTTGTGCATATTATCACACCAGTGCAGACACTAAAAACAGTGAATTACTCTGCACTGTAAATGTAATTTTCAAGTGGAAAACAAACAAACCACCAAAAAAGAAAATCTATTACAAAAAAAGCTTCCAGTTTTTGGTATTTAAATTCTTTGTTTTCTGGTCACATTTTTCATTTGAATACATCAGAAAATATTGGCTAACTGTAGTTCCTGAACAGACCAGCAAGACAGACTTGCTTTGACACCAAGAAAATATTCAAATTCTACGATGTAAAATATTAATTTTATACCTTGAGGAAACCTTTTGTTCTAAGCTCGCTTTCTGAGCTGAGGTTCAAACACAATATTAACAGAAAAGATACAATTCTCATAAAAGACAGTTTGCTGCCACCCTTGATCTGATTTTCATTGTCAGTATTTAAGGACAGAGAAGACCTCGCTAAACCCCTCAACCTGCCCCCTTTTTGGTGCAGTCAGAGCAATCTCACCAAGTGCCCCTTGTTGCCCATGTCACACTTTTGGGACTGAGAAGAAACTCTCCCCCAAGAAAAACGTCTCATCTTGACTTAAATTCTGAGGAATTCTCAGAAATCCCCAACAATCTGTTGTGGTGTTTAACCACAGAGAGTGCATTTTCTTTTCCCTTTGAACATTGCCAATTCCAGTTTCCAGTTTTTAGAGGTCTTAAAGCATGCCAGACAACTGAAAAAAAAAATCTAAATATTAGATACATTCTGTGCAAGTAATTACAGCTCTTGTTTGAATCCCCTCTCAACCTTGGGCTGAGCCCATTGCCTTCCTTGGGGCCTCTCTGTGCACAGTGGGCTCAGATATGGTGTTTTACAGCCCTGCTCCACAAGCAGCAGCTCCTTTCTTGGATGAGTTGAATTGGAAACCATGGCCTCATCCATAACAAATTCAGAATTTCCAAGTTGAGGTTCCTCCTGACCTGCTACAAATGCTTTATTTACTGAATCCAGGGACTGGGTTATTCTAGCACTAAGAGAAACTTGCTTGGCTTAAACAAATTTGAGTTCCTTCCACAGTTTTTCTACAGAAGGAATATTCTTTTTGCTGGATGTTTAGAGAGGAAGTAGGCAAATGCTTTAGTAAAAGTTCTGTCATTCTTTTTCAGTTCAGAACATATTAATGGAAGCCTTTATTAGTGCAGGAAGCAATCAGCCTTTGAAATTCACTGCTGAGGAGTCTGGGGGAGTAGAATATGGAAGATGGAACCCTTTTAAAAAGATGACAGTTTTGTAATTCTGCCACAGACTGAGCTGAAGCTTTTAAAAGATTTTAGAAAACAGCTTTTCTCTTTTGCTGAGGTCTTTCTTAAATGAAGTATTTTGGCATATGGAGAGATGAAGACCTAAACTCACTGGGAGAGACAAGAAGAAGGTTCATCTCTGAAGATAAAATAGGGATGCAGGACACTAAAAGTGTCTGCCTGTCTGCAGGAGCAGGGATACCTGGCTTTGGACAAGCGAGAAGTGATGAGCAGCTTCCAGAACTGAGGAAATATTTCAGACTTCAGAAGGAACTGGATTTATGAGAATAAAGTGTAGGAGCAGGGTAAAAGCTGGAAAGGAACTCAGGGTGAGAGGTAGTGGTGCATTATGTCTAGCCTGTTGAGAGAGGAGGTTTTCACAAATGCTTTCTGGATCACTAGCAGCTCCTAAAATTAGAGGTGATTTCCCTTTTAGAGACGTCACTCTAAGGAAAATCACATCCTTATCTTCCTTTTATATGACACATAAGAATGTCTACATACCTATTCATATAATTTCCCTTTTTAATCTTAATTTCACTTTGCAAGCAATGCAAGTCCTATTTGCTCTCCCCCTCTCTCGTCACCCCTTTCTTTGCCTGTTTGTCTTGCAGTGTCTCTAACAGAAATTCTCCGGGCCCAAACATTTTGTTTTGTGCCCAGTGTGCATTATCCCCCTTGGGAAATCATGCTCCTGCCCAAGGCCAGAGGCAGACCAGCAGGCCTGGTGGAGTTGATAGCCTTACTCTGGGCACAGAAAACGCTGCCCTCCAAAGTCACCGAGCCCCATTCACCAGGAGAACACCTCCCATGGAATAGCACAGCATCGATGCTGGCTGCTGGTCAAAAAAACCAACTTTCCACTGAGAACAAGCACTGGAGTTATGAGAAGCTTGTTCTTTCCTGCTCCTCCTCCACTTCTGCTGTGTGAGAGCCAAGGCCAGCAGCTCCCATGGTGTTCTCCAGGAGTGAATAGCAGGTGGCACCCCCTGTGCTGCCCACCTAATTCCAGCCTCAATAATATGCTGTTCACTGGATGGAGTTCTTTAGTGCTCCAGGCAAAGCCTGTTGAGGAGAAGGATGATGGCTCAGAGTTCCCAGGCTTGTGCAAGAGAGAGGAAATCAGTCAGTCTGGCTCCTAGGATGAAGCCTATAATGGAATCATGTTATTATCATAAGTAGTGCCAGAGGCCATGGGCAGCATTCTCTCCATCTTCCCATCTATCAGAGCCGTGGATTTGCATGTGCTGCCACAAATCTGACCCCGGGAAGCTTGGCTGTCGTGGCTGGGGGAGCCTTGGAGCCCAGCAGTGCTGATCCTGGCCAGGTGGGCCACAGCCTGTCTCCTGCCAGTAGCTCTGCTGGGAAGGCTAGGTTGAAGAATGAGCAGCCAGAGAGCCAGCATGGGATGAAAAGAAGCACAATTTAAAATGCAGTTGTCATTTCAACGCTATTTCTTTTGTTAATGGAGTTGAGAGGGATGTTTAATCTCAGGAAAGCATTAGAGTTCTGACAGGAAAGACCTGTTAGTAAAGTAGCACACAAGTTTTGGACAAAATTTTCTCTTCAAAGAAGCTTAAATCACAAGTGGATCTGAAAGGAATCCTAGGGCAGAGGCCAACAAGGGCTGTCAAAATCTCTGTTGAGTTTCAAGCCATAGCTTTTTTAAAATGTGTACATTAATTACACACTTGCTTCTATCACTGTATTCATTTTAATTTTAATACATTTTAAGTCCTATGGCATGGGGAGCTATAGGGAAAGCTCTCTATGAAACATCTAGATGAAGGAAATTTTAAAAATGCCATTGTACTCTAAAATGGCAGTGTGAGGAGATTTGAAATGGGAATATAATCTCTTCCATTGCAGTGACTGAATCAGCCACAAAGAGATTTACTGTGAGTTTGATGGATTCTTCCTAACTACAAAAGTCTCTCCCAAGTTCAACCACACCCGAAACAGAGCCCAGGCAAAATTAACAATGTTAGGCCTCATTTTAAGTAATTTATTGTGTTTTATAAATCAACATTATTACTGGTCAGCATAAATGTTACTGTTTAGTATTGTGGCATAATGTGGAGAACACTCCTGGAAAATGAACTTCGTGTAACTTCTAACACAAAAGAACTCTGCTGTGTTCCTTTCTCTTAATGTCTTCTAAATGAGACACCTTCACTCTTGGATGGTGAGGGCTTGATTGCTTTGAATGGGCTGGAATGCCAGTGGGAGCCTGAATCCAATGTATTCCCACCCAGCTTCAAGTTCTGCTGTTGGCAGGACTGCTCACTGAGAGAATAGATGGTGTTTTTCTCCTCTCACCTTCTTCAAAAGCCTGAGGATTTCTAATGCCTGAGGCCATGGCTTAAATAATGCCAAGATGAGATGACAGTAGTTTCATTTTATGTTAAGCTTCTACCTACTAGCAGTTCCAAAACAGGAAGTACAGAAAATATTTCCTAGGAAAACAAAAAATACTGGCTTTTAAAGAGAGGATTCACCCAGATGTGGACAGATCTAGAATCAGGTAATGTCCAAGACTGTATTATTCACAGATGTCAAGGGAAAAAATTCTCCTTACCAGCACAGGTCATGGAACTTTGAACACTTATTAAAATCAGTTAAACAATGGACAATCTGCCACAGCCTTTACTAAATGCTTGTTACGGTTGATTTTTCTATCCAAGGTGAAAAGGAAGGGAATTATTTATACTGTGGCTGAGCAGCCTCCCTGAAAATATCCACCTTTGTATGGAAACAGGATAATAGGGAAAAACATTGCAATGTGAGCAAAGTGAACAGAGCCTTCCTTGAGGAAAAGCAGCAGGGCCTGATAGCACAGCACTCATCTCATCCAGGCCCCTTAACATTTTCAATTATCTACACGTGGTGATCAGAAGGAAAGACATTCAAGATATAATAAGCTGCTTTTAAACATATTTCCCCTCGATGAAATGAAAAGTATTTCTTCATTAACTTTGTGCTTGTAATTGTCTGACATTTCCCAAGGTCAAATCAGAAAGGTTTACTGAACATATGCATTTTTTTCCATATTATTGCTTTTTACCTTACAGTGAATAAGCGCTATCAGTAGGATTTCTTTCTATCCTAATATACAATTCCTTTGAAACATACTAGTCATTTTTCTTTTCCTTTCTATGCCTTTTTCATCTTATCAGCTTCCTGGCATATGAAATTCCAGAACTAGAATTCATCTGTATCAGCTTCACTATCTTCTTGCACTATGCATACGAAATACATGGAAATGTATTAATGAATTTTAATAAAAAGTACGTACACTATGCCTAGAATGTACTCAGATATGTTTCTTTTTTAGGACTACTCATAATCAGATTACTGTGTCAGCTGCTGCGACATCAATGATTTCAAACTTCTCACCAGTTATGAACACTAAAGGGACACAAGAGGAAGGAATGTGGCCTTCCTTTTGTGCATGTCTGATTGACACTCAGTCTCTGTCACGCATGCACCAAACAGTTCCTCCTCTGCTGAAATCCAAGAGGGAATTATTTCTAGGTCTTGTCCTGTGGCGTTGTTTACCTTTTTCCTGTAGCTCGTGATTAACTCCCCAACACTTTTGTGAGCATCTGTTCAGGAACTCACCATCCACACATTCAGCTGGACCAACACTCATCCAAGGTATTTGCACAAAACCAGCAGCTCCTAATGACTAAACCTGATTTACCTCCTGCCTCAGAGGCAGCTCAGTCACCAAGCAGCACAGAATAAAGTAGGAACCTTACCAGCAACATGTTGCAGATGACACAAGGGTCAAACAGCAGATGCAGGCCGAGTACAAACACTTCAGAACTGAAATGTGTTTGTGTGAACCATCTAAGAGGGAGGAACTGGTGAATTATCTTGATCTCACCATGTTGCACAGGCTTGTAAGCCAAGGATTACATCCCAAGTAAATGATTCATTAGCTCTGCATACGAAAGTCGAGTCAGGAGCACAGAGGAAAGGGAGAATTCCCAATAAAACCTTGCCTCCACTACTTCTGAAATGGAAAATGATGCTTGGGAGGTGTTCCATACAGACTGAGTAGGGAGGAAATAGATTTTACATCCCTTTTATATTTCTGGGGTTTGATTTCTTAGATGTGCTCTGGCCTGTAGGTGTGTGCAAACATCTCAGAGGTGAATGTCGAGAGGATGGGGCCAGACCCTTCCGTGGTGCCCTGAGGCAGGACATGTGGCAACAAACTGAAACACACAATTTCCACCCAAATATGAGGAAAAACTTCTTTTCTTGGAGGGTGGCAGAGAGCTGGCCAGGCTGCCCAGAGGGGCTGTGGGCTCTCCTGCTCTGGAGACATTCCAAACCTGCCCGGGTGTGATCCTGTGCAACCACTCTGGTGACCCTGCTCCAGCAGGGCTTGGTCGGGATGTTCTCCAGAGGCCCCTTCCAACCCCAGCCAGACTGGGGATCCTGTGAAAATGATAATAACAACTTGGGTTTACAGCCTGCAGGAGAGATGGTGACATATTTGGAGTCACAAACAGTGGTCCATCCAAATAATTACAATAATCCATTCTCACTGGTTTATATTACTTATTCTTCCCCACAAGAAATATTGATTTCATGGCTTGTCACATGTCCTAGAGGGACTGGAAAGCTGTTCCTTCTCCCCTTGACAGTATCAAGAGAGTTTCCATGCACTGCTCACAGTAATCCAATCCTTCTGCAGTCTAGTAGAGAGTCTGGCAAGCTCAAAGCACTCTTTTTTCCCAGTTCACATCTGCCCATAGGAATCATTTATTATCTAAGAAGGTAACAGGTTTGATAAAATGGTGCATTTGTTTAGACTGGCAGAAGACAAATGAAATCCAAAAAATGTCTCTGACTGAAAGATTCTTGCTTTTTTTTTTTCATTTTATTTTTATTTATTTTGTAATACTTATTATATTTTTTATTTTTATTTTCATTTTATTTGTGACTGTTAGGAAAGCCAATGTTGCCTGAAATTCAATGTGAGGAAAAATTCATACCTTGTAAATGTGGTAAAAGACTGTTTCACTTTCTCTTGCCTACAGCTAAAACAGTAGTTAACCTTTAAAATGAGGAAGATTGCCCTGGAAAAGAGTTAATTTTGGCACAATAAGGTGAACAGTTATGAGAAAGAGAAGCAAAAAGGTCTGTTTATAGTCTTTTTTCCTAAGCTTAAGAGCCAATTGATATTATGGTCCTGTCCCTGTAGTTAATTGTACAGGAAAAAAACTTAATGATTCTGGATCCTAAGAAAATGAAATTCAAAAGTCTCTGGAGCTCTCACTGGGGCTGGACTTTGGGGATTTGGCTACACCTTATCCTCCTTCAAAATCAACATGAAAACCATGTTATTCTTCCTCCTCTTTTTGTCCTAACTAAAAAGGAAAATAATGGAACCATGTTTCTTGTAGAGATAAGGAAGGAATTTAAATCTGTGGAAGTGTCTTGCTGCATAAATAAACATACGAAAATACAGTTTATGAAGAATGAATCAGCATAAAGATCTGTTGGAGAAAGTAAAACAGAGCAGAGGATTCATAGATTCGGTGTTGATGGATACACCCAGATGAATCACAGGGGAAACACAAACTGCTAAAACTCTTCATCATTACGTGCTGCAGCTCATAGCCTCAAAGTCTTTGAAATGCCTTTTATTACCATTTTTACAATTTCTATTTCAGAGCTACAAATTGATCTGTAGCACTGGGCAATGGAGAGGCGTAGAGACAAACCCACACTGTGACAGATGATTTAAAATTCAAAGGGAGTGTTCTTACCTTAGTTGTCATTTGAAAAATGAGGCACAGTCAGGCTAAGAATTCTGGCAGTGCTGCGAGCAGCCATGACCTCCTTCTACCCTGTACCCAGAGCCAAACAAAAAACTTTATGACCTGGATAGTGTGGCAGGGAATACAAGTTCTTAAAGCCTTTGGAAGCTGTTTGCTTGCCTGTTTTTGGGAGGTTGCTGATGCTCAGGATTGGCTCCTGCTTGGTGCCACAGAGACCAAATTGCCGTCTACTCAAAACAAAAGCTGATGTTACTCCTGACAGCCTGAAAGAGGGAAAAGGTACCCAAATTGTTGGCTTCAGACAAAATGTATAGTCTTAAATAGATTCTCAAAGAAATACTGATCCAAAGCCTTATTTACGAAGCTGGATATAAAGCCCAGAGTTGCTCCTTTTCCAGGAAGAATGTTGTATACACTTAACCTTCTACAGTGTGGATTATTTGGCTCATTTTCTATTCAATTTAGAAGTTTATCCTTCCAAAGTGGAGGCTTTTTGTCTCCAGTTTGATGCCAGCAGTGCTATTTGCAGCACTGATGGATGACAGTGACTTAACCTGCACTTGAATTTATAAAGGCAGTTGTTTCTACCAACCCTCTGGGATGAGTCTGGCTTCACACAAGTGTAAATCTCACAAACACATGCAAAAATGCTGCCTTGATCTTGTGAAATATAACAACTGCACTATTGTTGTCTGTAGCAATTCAAACTGTTGAGAGCAATAGGATACAAACCAAAATATTTCCTGAAAACACTTTCATGTTTTATTTGTTTGTTTATGGCTTATCTCTTGGGGAGAATGTGCAGCTGATCTTCTTTGCATCTAAATGTCCTCCTCCTGTGTAAGTGTGGTTTCACTGGTGGCAGGAAATGCTCAGATCTCTATGTGCATGCAAAAAAAATAAAGCCAAAAATTCTTATTCAGCATATAAAAATTTTTCTACCACAGCAATGGATGCTTCTCTGTTAGGAAAACTATTTGTATTAATTCCAAACTAAACTTGGAGTGGTGGTTTATTAAAAATGGTCCTGGTGTTGTTCTTTCTTTTTTTTTTTTCCAGTGGACTAAATTGCAAATATATCTAAAGAAGCAGTGGAATTGCACCAGTGAGCTAAACAGAGAATCAGGGCAAGAAAATTGTCAATATAATTCCAGATTATAAACTCAGAGCTTCCTAATGCTCTTAACTAAATCAAAGCATTGGATGGGACTTCACTTATTAACTTCTGCAGCAGAAACAGTCAAGTGTTAAATGTGTTCTGTGAAAGAATAAAGCCTATTTTTATCTTACTTTATAGAATCCTATAATCCCAGACTGGTATGAGTAGGAAGAGACCTTAAAGCTCACCCAGTACCATCCAGTGCCATGGGCAGGGACACCTCCCACTGTCCCAGGCTGTTCCAAGCCCTGTCCAACCTGGCCTTGGGCGCTGCCAGGGATCCAGGGGCAGCCACAGCTGCTCTGGGCACCCTGTGCCAGGGCCTGCCCACCCTCACAGGGAACAATTCCTTCCTAATATCTAACCTAAACTTACACTCTGGCAGTGGGAAGCCATTCCCCCTTGTCCTATCACTCCAGTTCCTGATGGATTGTCCCCTTCCAGCTTCCCTGCAGCCCCCTCAGCCCCTGGAAGGTGCTGTGATGTCTCCAGGGTGAACGTTCCCAGCTCTCCCAGCCTGGCTCCAGAGGGAAGGTGCTCCACCCCTCTCAGCATCCTGGTGTCCTCCTCTGGACTCATTCCAACATTTCCATGTCCTTCTTACATTGAGGACTTCAGGACTGGACACAGAGATCCAGATGGGGCCTCACAAGAGCGGAGTAGAGGGGGAGAATCCCCTCCCTGTCCTTGGGGTCACTGCTTTGGACGAGCCCTGGACCCCGCTGGTTTCTGGGCTGGGAGCACTCAGGGCCAGCCCACGGGGAGATTTTCCTCACCCAGCCCCTCCAAGTCCTTCTCCAGGGCTGCCCTCAGTCCCTTCTCTGCCCAGCCTGTTGGTATTTGTTTGTTGTATCTGGGATTACCTCCATACAGCTACAGGACCTTTCCCTCTGTTGAATCCACGAGGTTCCCACAGGCCCAGCTCTCCAACCTGTCCAGGCCCTCTGGTCCCTCTTCCAGTCCTTTCTGAGGGATAGGGATGTAGAATTTACACAAGGTGGGGAAGCAGATATGGAAACAAAACCTTCAGGTCTCTGGGAATTGTACAAAACTGGGTAGGCCAGCTGGTGATGTACCTTGTAATACATCTTTTGGAGAGTTACACACTTTGTATGCAACTAGCCCTATTCTGAAGCTCAGACTGCACTAACAATTCTGAAAAAGATACTTAACCCCTCTACAGAGTCCAAATATGAGCTTTTTAAAGAAGCTGTACATAGAATGAAGCTCTATGTAAAATATAAAAACTGGAAATGCATTACTATAAAATTTCTGTGCCTCTGAATTCATCCCATTGTCACTCCCAGCACCTTTGTAGAAGAGGTCTTAGAGAGAAAAATAAAAGTGATTTTGGAAAATTTCAAATGGGATATAAACACCAGAGGGGGATAAAAATAGTATTAATAACACCACATAATCATCATCTACACTTTTAGTAGATTTTAGTTATAATAACACGAGTCCTGACCAGAGTGGGAGGGATTGAGACTTTATGCACCCAGCAGAGGCTGGGACAAGAACTGCAGACCAGGGACATATTTTATAGCCAAGAGAAGCAATTCATGATATATCCTCCCAAGCATTTAGCTGTGGGCAGAGTCACTCTGCCTTCCTCTTCCATTTTTTTCCATGGAACATGAGTGTTAACATATTTGGGAGCAGCGTAAGCAGCACAGGCCGGCTGAAAATAATTTAATTAAAATGAGCTTAAAGATTATTACTTGTCTTCTAGGTACATTTCAGTTTGAGGTTGATTAGCCAGTAATTTCAGATTATTAGCCACAGTATAGCAACCACATTGTCCTGGCTGCTGTTCTGCCCCAGGCTTAGGATAATGAGGGTCTAGGTTTTTCCTAGGAAGCTTGCTTAGGAAGAAAGAGAATGAAACACAGCTACACAGGTCTAGAAATAAAGCCAAGATCAACTGGCTTCCCAATCCATATGCTCAACGGACGTGATGGTGTTTTTCTCCAGTTTCTTTGTGTGAGGAACAATGCTGAGCAATTACCAGGGATTCAGTTTTGGCCAGAAAAAAAGTTAACATTTGCTCTTAATGTCTCGGCCAAGATGGTTTTTGTTTGGTTGTAGCACACGCCAGCTCTGCGATGCTGCCAGGTCAAAAAAACACCACTGCACCTCTGCTTTTCCTAAATTATGTGTTAAAAATAGTCCAGTATTTTATAGATAATAAGAATATGTTCCATTAGATGAAAGGTGTGAGAAGAAATGAGGTCATTTATATCATGCTTATGGACAATGGCAGTGCACAAGACAAATCTGTTGTCACAAGGTCCTGTGAGCAGTTACAAAATCCCGCCCTTTGAGTTTGAATAACGTTCATGGTGCAACAAAACAGGCAGTTTTGCCATCTGATATTTGGCAGTGACCAGTGTGAAGGGACTCCCAGCTTCAGTTCCTGGGGGAAATGTATACATAAACATATTGCAGGAGCAGGCTAATCAGCATATTCATAAATAATCTCACTGAAAACGAGGTAGAAACTACGTAAGACCAGGGTTTGCTCTTCCTGTCTCACAGCATTCAAGCAGTGGGAAAAAGAGACAGAATGGCTGAAAATTTTCTTTCACCAAGACAAATGGTCACTTTGTGCTGCTGGTGCAGTGAGTTGTCCAAGTTGTCCTGTACAAGTGGGAAACCCACAGCCACCAACGTGTGTGGATAATTCATGTTCTCTGAGCTGGAGCAAGGGTGGCACAGCCTGTGCTGATTCCTGATGTGCTTCCCACAAGGCCAGAGAGCTGCTGTGCCACGTGTGTCAAAAAACTTCCCCCCACCTTGAACCCAGGGCCAGGTGAAATTGGGTCAAAGAGCAGAACATGAGTGAATACCCAAACAGCACAGAAACAGAAATCTCCCTGACAGGGGACTCCTTGCTAGAGGGTCCTGGTAAGAAGTAGCTCCCAAACAAACAAAGCCATGAACCTCCCTATCCCTCCACACCACCTCTGGCAGGCAGGAAGAGGCAGATCTTCCTCTGACTTGAGGAATACCTCAATTATGATGTCTCAAATGTGAGGAATATCTCTTCCTCTGATTTTCTGGCAGGGGCTCAAACACTGTGCCCTAAGCTCCAAACAACTGCTCGGACACACGGAGTAGAACCACCCTTGACTCTGCTTTCTGCTCATCCCAAACCTGACTCTTGGGTGTGGTTGAGGTTTAACTCCCCCTGCCACAGGGTCACCTTGGAGTGGTGATAATTCTTCCTCTCCCACAGGGCCCACAGGCACTCCAGCAATAGTGGTCTCACCCTGCTGAAACCACAGTGGAAAAGGAAGAAAAGCAGAAGGAATGAGCTCCCACAAGAGCACTGGGCCTCAGCTGATCTGCTCCTGGAAGTGAGATGTGTTAGGTGGAACCCACCTTGTGTTGCCTCTCTGGGGAAAATCCTGAGCCTTTTTTTTAATTATTTTTTAAAGAGGAATTAAATTAAAGCACAAGGAAAATTCATGGATATCCTGCTCTGAATCTGGATGAGACCAAAAATGTCCGTGAGATGAAGAATTAGGAAGTGGTCTGAGATCCAACAGTTCTGCCATAACCATGAATCCCTGCATCCTTTCAAGAGAAACTTGACCCGGCAGCAGCTGCACAGATGAGAACAAACGCTTTCTTCACCTCTTTAACCTAAATAAGAACACGAAATTCGCTGCCAAATAGGCACCATTTAAATGCTAATTGGGACAGCAGGTGATTTCATCTCCTCCCTGATTTTTCCTTGAAACGGAAATAAAAAGAGTTGAAGCAGTCCAAGCCTTTTTTGTTATTAAAAAGGTTGATTTTGTTGTAACTCTTGTTCCATGTGGTATTGCTGCATCTTGTGATAACTAATGAAATTTCTGAAATTGAAGGAAACTACAGGAAAAAATATCCTTCACATCTTACATCCGTGTCACATTAAAATTAATTTACTGAACCGAAGAGAAGTTAAAAGGTGAAAGTATTTAAAGTTGTTATAAATCAAATACTTTTCACTTACACTGTAATTTTTAATCTATTCTCTGGTTAATAGTTCAGTACAACTTGGCTCATGTGAAAATAACATAAAAATATAAAATAGTAACCGTGCAAATTTGGGGTTTCTGGTGGAATTTTTGTAGCATTCACAGATCTTGGAAGTCTGTTCCATTATATAATTTTATGAAAATAAATAATTAAGCAAGTAGAAATATGGTAAAATATGACTGACACATTTCCAAAAAGTCCACCTAATTATTTTTGGAAATCCACTGCACTGTCTAAAATTTCTAACATAAAACAAGGTTTTATGTTTGACAACAAAATAGCTATGTCATTTTCCAGAGGGCTGCTAAGATCCCAATCATAGCCCCCAAAGAGAGAGAAATGAATTTAAAATAAAGTAAAATAAAGTAAAGTGAAGTAAAATAAAGTAAAGTAAAGTAAAGTGAAGTAAAATAAAGTAAAATAAAACGAAATAAAATAAAATAAAATAAAGTAAAAATAAAATAAAATAAAATAAAATAAAATAAAATAAAATAAAATAAAGTAAAATAAAATAAAGTAAAATAAAATAAAATAATATCTGTCTAAATCCTTTTCAAAATAACAAGCAGATAAAAAAGATATAAGAAAATCCTTAGTGGGAAAGGTTGCAGAGTTGGTTTTTATCAAGGAACACGAAATTTCCACTAACATGAAATGTTATTCAGAAACAAGAGGCGAGCAATTGCTCACTTAGGGAAAACAAGCTTTATTTGGGGCAAAGAAGGCTGAAGGAGAGCTGTGTGCCAGTGCCACGGTTCTGCCAGCGCAGCACTGGCAGAGCAGAGCACTGGTGCTGACTGACCTGCCACAGCTCCCTCTGTGCCAACACCCACCCTCCCTCTCCCATTTCCTCCTTCCACTGCAAGCATCTGCAGCTCCGACAGCTTTTTCATAAAATCCCAACATTGCTCAGGTTGGAAAAGGTTTTTAGGGTCAGGTTCAACCATCAAGCCAGCCCCACAGCTGTGGTCACCAGCAAGTCATATCTGTTATAAATAAGGGACCAGATTATCGATTTAACAATTATCCATTTATTTTGTACTATATTGTAGCTTTGTTTAAATGTAATTTTGTACTTTGTTGTAGCTTGGTAAGTTAAAA
>VYXG01002167.1:121684-178681 GCA_013397235.1 Lanius ludovicianus | reverse complement strand
ACCCGAGCTGATCACTTTTTAATAAAGGCTTAAAAAGGACCATCAGTCCTGCCCTTTTTATTTCAATATCCTGAAGGAGCACATCACTTCCAGGGATGGGGACCATCCCCGGGCACCCCATTTCGATGCTTGACAACCCTCCCTGTGAAGAAATTTCACCTCATATTCAACCTGCCCCTCCCCTGGGCCAGCCTGAGGCCGTTCCCTCTCCTCCTGTCCCTGTTCCCTGTGAGCAGAGCCCCATTCCCCTGGCTGCCCCAACCTGGCAGGGAGTTTGGGAGAGCCACAAGGTCCCCCCTGAGCCTCCTTTTCTCCAGGTTGCTTCTGTGGGCACCTTCAGTGCCTGTACCTGCTTTAGTCTCGGTCTGGTGGTGAGTCCCAATACACAAACCAAGAGTATTCGCAGTTCTTGTGCTATCCCAACTCAGCAGCTCCCAAAAAAGTAGAGAAACATTGTCACCAAGGAAAATAAGCAACTGCCAGCAAAAGAATTGGGTTTAATTATATTTCATGCCAAGCAAGTTGGTGCAAGAATAAAAGAAATTATGAAGTGCTAATTATCATTGCTGTGTTTCGTGAAGGATCAGTCACGTAGTGGATGGTACAGTGTGCAAGGAGAATTATTCCAAAATGCCGGAGTGGAGCTGCAGTCTAGAGCTGTACTCAAGAATGTTGTTTTCAATGAAAGTGTCAAATATGCAGTAGAAGCTACCTGTTTCAGCATTTCAGTAGATTTACCATGCTTAGATTAAATGTTTTGTTTCAGCAATATTAAAATTATTTCAAGATTATTTTTTAATCAAATATAATCTTATTCAGAATGATATTTTTTCTAAAGGGCACTTAGAAATGTGTATTTTTGACACATTTTGACTCAGAGACACCAAGAGATGACATTTTAATTACAGAGAAGGTGGGCAATTGAAAATAATATAATGTACACTTTTATCCTCATGGGATTAAAAATAAGAAAAAGCACAGATCAGTGTAACTTTTTATTGCTATTAAGATTCTAGGCTCATGTGAATCGGTGCAGTTATTATCAACATTCTGAGCTGTCATTTCACCTCTCTCCCAAGAAGAGGAGGGGATGATGTATATCCATACAAATAGCAGTGCTCATAAAGAAATTGCTTCTTGTCCCCAAAACCATGGGATTGTTTGTGTTTGAAGCTACAGGAAGAGGAGCCCTCAGAAAGGGCCTCCTTTCTGCCTGGCCCTGCCCTTGCAAAGCAAACAGTTATCACTGTGGGATTTGAGGGAAACCTCCCAGTACAAAACTTGATTTGCATGAAGTATTTTTCTCCTTCGGCTCTTGCTTGGGTTGTGTTCTTGCAGCTTTTACTGCACTGCTCCGTAGCTGCTTGAAGCATGACCATGCAAAGTGCTAATTTTGTTTACATCACTGCTGAGGACTAAAGTGCTCCCTGGCAGCTCATAGCAATCAGGCAACTCCTGAAAATAGAGCTTTATTATAAAAACCCTGTAAGGATTAATCCCTATAAAGGATTATTTCGGGTGAACGCGCTGAGAACAGGTGACTCTTTAGAAGCTGATGTCCTCAGTGGGAAGGAGAACAGAAGGGAAAATGCCTCTTGCAAACTGGAGGATTGCTCATCAGGAATCAGCACTTCCAGGCTTTCCGTGGGTCTTTTCTAAAAGGCATTTGCAGCGTTTTGCTGTCAGGCTGTGCCTGAACCTCAGGGGTGGCCCCTGCCCTGGCAGCTGGACAGGGGGGGACAAACAGCCCTTCCAGGGGGGACACTGACATAACTGGAATGTGCTGCCAGGAGAGAGCAAAAGCCAAGCATGGAGAAGCAGCAGCCGTCCCCAGGTGAGGGGCAGAGCCTTCCCAGAGCCCTGCTCCCGGCAGCAGAGCCGTTTGGGAGTGCTGGAGTGGCTGCAATCCCTTTCAGGATTCCTGTCACGCTGGAAGCAGAGGGGATTGATCTTCCATTAAACATTTACAAGGCTTACAAGTGAGCTGTACAAGAGGAAGTGTGAAAGCACCAGAGATGTGCTGAAGATTCCAGGAATGCCCTGCCTTAGATCTCCGACGATAATATCTTGGGAAAGTGGAAACTGAAATGCTGTTTTAAGATTCTATTTGCCTTAAATAATCTTCAGGCTTTTTTTATCAAAATATTTTTCTGCTGTGTTTGTTCAGCCAAAACTGGAATGCAAAAGGTTTTGTGTAGTGGACAAGACCTGGCATCTCCATTTGAGCTCTGATCTCATTTTCATGGGGGAGCTAAGCCTCCTCTGTAGGTTTTTTATGTCCTTACACATTTGCACTGTATCCGAATAAAACTTTCTTTATTCTAGCGAGTATTCCAGGACACAAACTACGTGTGTAATCAGTATGTACCTGACCTTATGTTGTTTGGGAAGCAGCTTTAGGGGTTTTAAGAAGAAAATGTGTTTTAAGAGTCTTATATGGCCACTGCCAATTGCACTTGTTTAAACATAGAGAACAGCCCCTTCCAGCCTCAGTTTTCCCAGCTGGAAAAGGTAAGTATTGAGACATTTATGGAAGTCACAATACCTGTATCTGTAAAACATTACTGAAAGCACAATTCTGTGCCACTCTGCAATCAGAAATGTCTGCACTGGGAGTTTAATTAACACCTTTCTTCAGTACAAGAAGAGTGGGATTTTAAAAGCTGCTGCTCAGAAGAAAAACAGGAAAATTTGGAGTGGAAGCTATTCACCCACTCTTTGCCCCCTCATTTTACTCTAGATTCTAAGATTTTACACCTCACTGCCTTGAAGGGGTTGCCAGTATTTTCCTTCTCTCTCCAGCCAGCCATGGTCACTGTCCACTGTCAAACAACATCCAGCTGGAGATTCCCCACCCTTCACCCCAGGCACACTGCAAAGTGCACTTCCTTCTTGGGGGCCAACACAGCACAGTGACCCAGAGCCTCTGTCTAGGGACCAGCAGGAGCAGATCTGATAACTCTGCTCTCATTACAGCTGCCTGCAGAGTGAATCTCCTGGGGGAAGCATGGCTGGAGTCGGGTGGGAGGGATAAGGAGTTTCCCCAGGGCACTTATAGAGAGCTATGCTTGGGCAGGGGGGCTGTTCTAAAAGACCCTGTGTTTTGGGGCAAGAAGAATGCCATTCAGGGTGATGGCAGGAAAAGGACTTTTAGGATGGGATTTTAAATGGCTTTTCCAGCATTACATTCTTTCTGCAAAAATAATTTTAAATGGAGATGCCATTTGGTCTGTGGTGCATAGAGGTTCCATTTCCCTTGTGGTTTTAAAGGACCTTATTTCACTTCCATGCAGCAGTGGAGCCTCTCTAGCTCCAAGCAATCCCTGCTGCCCCTAAAAGTCATTGTTTCTGTTCTCCTTGAGATGCTCCAGAGGTAATTATCTGTATCTCTGTGCAGATGTACTCGAGCCTCTGAGCTTCACTCCGATAATGAGACAGGAATATGGCCCTGCCAGCACAATTTCATAGCAAGGTAATAACCATGGCATCATAGGATGATCTAAGCCATGTATTAATAACTACTCAAAAATGTGCCAATAATCAAAGCTGACAAGATTCAAGTACATTTAGTTTCACTGGCTAGCAGGCTGTATCACTTACACGTGCCTCAAACACTTCTGGGCAGGCTCAGATGGGGATGGATGGATGGGTGAGTTGGTTTAAACATCTCCCATTGAGCTGCCAGTCAGACTGCTGAGAGCAGCAGAGGTGTGTTAATCCCAGCACTGCAGCTGAGGTCAGGGGGCATGCCTGACATTGTTATATTTTCATAACTGTGTACAATTATTTTAAACTCACATTAAACTGCAGCTGTAGCTGTCATAGCCAGACTGTCCAGACCAAAAGTGAATCCTCCAAATAGAAGGTGCAAGACAGGCAGAATGAGAAGGCAGCAGTAAATCGCTTTGCCTGCTGGAGCCCTTTTGGTTCCTACCTGCCCTTTACTGCAACAGGTCTTTGACCTCAGGCCACATCAAAGCAAACATAAGTGGTTGGCATTTTGTGGGTCAAACACTCACACCTGTACTTGGGACACTTCTGTGACAAGTTTATTGACACCATAAGAAAAAAAAAGTTGGATATTTTAGGGGGTTTAAGTTCCCTTTCTGCATAACACGAGCAGAAGTAATGGCAAAAGTCAGAAGCACGGCTGACCCGTGCAAGGGATCATGAACCAACAAACTGCCTATTACCTGGGGGGGATTAGTTTGTCCATGTCTTACCTTGATCAAGATAAATCAAAGAGTAGAAACATTCTACGGAAATTCACCCATCTGGAAATCTTAAGCACTTTAAATATGCCAAAGAGAATGATTAAAATTAGAGTAATTTTAATTTAAGGTAGAATCTGGTCTTCTAAATGCAGCATCTGCTTCAGGAAGGAGTAAATATGCAAACTGTCTGTAATTCTCTTTCTCCTTTCCATTTCCCACCTGGCTTTTGACTTAATTGATTAAAGACAATCAAAAATAGGTAT
The DNA here is from genome assembly GCA_013397235.1 of Lanius ludovicianus. Classification (NCBI taxonomy): domain Eukaryota; kingdom Metazoa; phylum Chordata; class Aves; order Passeriformes; family Laniidae; genus Lanius; species Lanius ludovicianus. The sequence continues at coordinate 174,204 of VYXG01002167.1, read as the reverse complement.
AAAAAATTGTAAATGTTCACCTTTGTTTTAATCTACACCCAGACATTTGAATATCTAACTTCTCCCCAAGGCATCTTTAAAAGGATGAGCCATCAAAAACCTTTTCAATAGCTCCAATGAAGCAGCATTCCTCCAAATACAAGTTTGGAAGCACAACTAATGAAGTAAACAATGATTAGTTCAGAAATGGCAGGGGAATGGGGAGTGAAAGATGTTTTTTTCTGCACCTGCTGGAGTTATGCAAATTTGCCATGAGCCACCGGAGGCCTCGCCCTGGGAGGTGCCCTCAATAATGAGGCAGAAGTTGGTGTTTTTAAACCAACATCAAAGAAAGGCAACTTTCTGGGCTTCTCAAGTGTCTGATAAATACACTCAGGACATTGATGTGGTGCAAGAATATCTTGAGCCCTAAGATTCCAGCCCCTCTGATACTGTTGGCAAGCAGTTGTGACACTGAATAATCAAATGCAAAAGCAAAGTTACCCAGCATTGATGAAAAACCAGCAGCTGAAATGTTCTCATCCTGAATGGACACAGTCACTAAAAAAAGAAAAAATTTAATCTAAAAGGGCCTATTTGTTAATTTGTAGTGGGTATAAATAAGTGTGTATCTGTATTTGGGGTTTATGCAGCATGTGTAGGAGAAGTAATTTAATGATACACTAAAATACCTACACTTGGCACAAATAATGCCATTGGTGAGCTCTGCTGACAATCCTACTGCTCTGAAAGTAAATAAAAAAACCAAGGTCTGTCAGAAAATCTAACAGTCCCAAGAGGTTAGAACATCTTTTTTACCATATTTAGAAAGTTTAACGGAGAAAAGAAGTGAGTAGATTCAAATTATTCTTCATATCAAGTGCTAGCATTATAACTACCATTATTAGAAACAGTAAAATGGACCCTAGGTTTCGTGATGTCTAATGTAAGTCTGCTCTGTGAGAGCTCAATACAAAGCCCATTGAAGTAAATGAAGAGACAGAAAATAAATTCACAAGCCACAAAAATTTTAGCCGGTGTTTTTAGCCCTCTGGTCTTAAAACCGATTTAAAACAATGTATTTGAGTAAATTATTCACAATCAATGTCTGATCGATTCGAGTTCTTTTTGTTCACAGCATGTCCAGGAGCAGAAGATTTTTGTAGCTGATCCAATGTTTGAATGCAGTGAGAATGTTTCCCATGTATTTTGTACTGGGGATAATTCATTGTATCTGCTTGACACCACAGCCAGAGTGCCAGTTAACTGGGATCACTGCATGAATCTCCTTTGATTGGATTAACATAAGTGGGATAAGCAAGCAGATGTATAGATGAGCTGAACCACATGGGAAACATGCTCATCTGTCCACTTCAAACTGTTTCTGTGTCTTCAGAGAGAAAATAATTTAAATTGATACACTTCTTTTCTGGAACCGTGCAAAGAAATGCATGCTAACGTTTACCTGCTATGCACACAAACACAAGGTGGTTCAATCAAAAAACCAACAAACAATAAAAAAGGAAAGTTACAGCAGCTGAAACTCTCAAAGGAGATGAATCCAGAACCTTCCCACTGCACACTCTGAACATGGAAAGCTTCCTTATGCGTTTGGCATCAAATCACTCTGGAAGAATTGGATCAATAGAAAGTTACCAAGGCCAGAAATCCAGATGGTGTTGGTTTCAGCCAGCTAAAATTAGCTTCATTGGGTTTGGCTCACTTGTCTATTCCTGTTGATCTATGAGAATTTATGGAGAACTGGACAAGAGCCAAAGCCATACCCCATTCATTACTGGATGTGACTCCAGTTTTTCCTGTTAGAGGAGAGCACAATAGATGATCTTTTTTAACTGAAGTACATAAGAAATTCGATTTTAACCAACAGTTTGATTTTCTGTGGTGAAAACTGTGTATCTGTTTGTTAATCAATTTTCAGAACACAAATGTTAATTTTTTACTTTAACAACCAAAACCTCAGATGACTTTAAAAAAGCAATTAATGACTTTTTAATTACCCTCCGGATATGTCAGCCTTGCTGGTTTCAGCTACGATTTGTTCTTCCTTGTTTTTTCTATTTTAGCAGTGTCCCAATACCTTAAGCTACATTATTAGCAAGGTTTATTACATAAAATTAGACACCACAGCGAGTTGCAACTGAAATTTATTCTATTAATAAATAAAATAAGCACTGACAAGTAAAATATTTTTCTGCCTAATTTTACGAATATTGTGCCACAACCATAAAGCAATAAAAATATGCATCTACAAGATACATGAACAACAGGAAATTGTCTCTCAAAAAAAAAAAAAGGTTTGATGGTGCTAAATAAAACACATTCCCAAATGAAGGTGTCCTTATCCTAAATTAATCCAAGGAGAGGCGATTATTTCCCACTGACTACTGGTGCACGACACGATTTGTAAAGGCCTCTAGCAAGCAAGTTGAAAGACACGTTTGAAGCACAGTGATCATGGGCTTTACCTCACAAATCTATATTTAGTTCCAGCTGTACCAGGTCAGAATCAAAGGCAAAAGAGGCAGAACTAGAAACGCTCGGATTTCAAAGTGCAGGAATGTTGACTCAGAAAGGTCACTGCCAGTTAATCTGGACGGTTCTTCACTGCAATCTGAACTGCAGGTTGTTAGAAGGATTTCTCAGTGCTACTCACATCTCTTCTTAAGCAGTACCACAAGTAGAGAAAAGTGAGGAGATTTTGATCAAAATTTCCTCCGGAAGCTCCCTGACAATGAGCAAACCTGCTAGCCAGAAAAAGCAACACTCTGTCGCCTTTGCCCAGTTCCATTTTGTCTGGAGCAACCAATTTTCATATACACAGAGCATCACAAGAGTTTTGTTTTGAGGGAAGGACTTACAAAGCTGTTGACTTATTAATTTCTGAGTTAGAGATGTCCAGCAACTTCTGAATGGTAAAGGAGAGGCGCATCCAATTTGATGCAAAATGGATAAAATTATACTGGACATATTTTGACATTGAGAAGGAGAAAAAGAAAAGCCTTCAAATTGCCATTAGTCTAAAGGCATCAGTCACATTGGGCTCAAATTGCAAAGCTGAGGCAAAACTGGTAGGCCACAATGAAGTTAACTTGATTGTGTCCACCTCGCATCACAATTACGTTACCTGCATGTTCTGTGTGTACATCTATTTCATTATCCTGTAAATTCAGCTTAGGGAGTGAATACAAAAGTCATGATGACTTTAATGTGGCAAAAATCCATTGGTGTAGGCAATTCTTTCAGGAGGTACCTGACATGACCAATTACCTTCACGTCTGTTATTAAAGTTAGAAATTCAAACCCTCTCTAATGTCTGTAGATCCGTCCCCAGAAATATTTTACATTTACTCAGTATTTCAGACCTTGTGCAGATACCACAGACAAGAGTGAAGAAGAAGAAGATACATAGCTAGGGTTTTTGGAAGCTGAAACAAGAGCCATCATTCTTTGCCTTCAACATTTTCTTATTTATTACCATTTTGCTCTGCAGTAGAAAGTGGCAACAGACACATTTCTAAAGCTGGTGCAGTTCATCCCCCTGCATTCCCTGGGCACGGTGCTGACACGTGGTGGTGAACATTACCCTGTGTTACACTTCAGTGGAACTTCTGTCCTTTCCCCCAGTGCCCAATTTACAGAGCAAAGCGGCGCAGAGCAGTCGCCTTCCTCCGAGGGCTCCGAGTGTCATTTCCCTGTTTCTGTGCTTGATAGCTTCCCTGTGAGGAGGCACAAGATATTTCCATCTTCTTTCACGTACATTTTCCTGCTATTTCATTATCATTTGCTAAATAGCATTGCAGCAAATTCTTAAATGCATTGTCTGGGATAACAACGGCGACACAGCTGAGAATGTGCTGAGACTGCTGCATATGCAGCAACCGTGTCATTGCTTCAATGTGAGCTCGTCCTCCCCCAGGTTTGTTTGGCTCTCTTTGTCTGTCTTGTCACCATACTTCTAGTTTGGCAGAGAACTTGTGCTTTATTTATTGCATTTCTGAAATACTCGTACCTTCATGGAGACATTGAAGGGTTCCTTGCTCTCTCTCACCATTAGAACCCTTCTGTAATTGCCTCAGCGCTGAGGCAGTTACACACATACCTCTGGCAAAAATTAACTGTTGTCCCCAGGTGAAAGGCTTGGATTTATCAGGAGAGGAAATTTACTTTAAATCCTCGTGCCTTTTATCACCTCACAAGCACTGGCACAAAGATTACTCACAACAGCCAATTCTCAGCCCTTCCCAGGAGCTGATCTCAGGAGGCAGGAGGAAGGTCTCATCTCCAAAGCAATTCCACCTTTTTCATGTAGGGTGATAATTCTACTCAGGTTCTCTTTACTTGAAAGTCTTACTTTTCTCCATTTGCTCTCAGTCAGCTTTCATGGAGAGGAATTACTTTTCTCATTATAATCATGAGCTCTTCTTCATAAGATATTGCCGAGCTCAGAGATGACTTTGAGCGTGTCCTTCCCCGTTCCCCCATCAGTTGGCATGGAGACACAACAGCTGCTACAAATCACAGGAAAGATGCTTAACGGGTACGTTTCAGAGAAAAGTTCCTGCTAAAGAAACCACTAAATTTGCAATCACAGCCCTTGTTCTGGGGTGGCTGCAGCTAAGGGAAAACACATTTCAGAAGGGCATACCTAAGGTATGAGCAAGCTTGTGTTGAGACACAAGCTGGGATGGGTCTGAAGCGTTTCCATTCAGTGCACGAGGTGATTTTTGGCCTCGTGGTCGGAGACGGAGCCCACACAGGTCGGGATCACACGGACCCAGTGACACCAAGGTGCAGCTGGAGGTGCTGCCTCAGCTTTGGACTCCTCTGCCTTCCCTGCCACCAGGACTCTCCAGCACTCAAATACGTGAGAGTTCAGAGCTCAGCTCATGTGCAGCTGTAATGTCCACACTTTGTAGGGCAGCCACGCGCTGGAAATCACGAGGTGACAGTGCAATGAATTAATCTGAAATGTCTATACAGTCCTGCATGCCAGAATCAGAACCAAACCCCCTCTCCTCCTCCCATCCTGCCTAGGAGTCCATGGAGATGGGCCAAAGGACACTGCCAAAGCTGCCTGCAAGTGCTTTTCTGGATTGCTTTGGGTTTAAGGATGGAATTTGTCCAGATAACTGCCTTATCAGACCGTGTAACACCCTTATCAGACCTTACATAATTTGTAACAGCCCTGTGTGCACTTCCTTTGAAGATCAGTGCTCCTACATCCCCTGGGGCACGTTTGGAAATTCCCAGGGGCATCTCAGGATCACAGACAATTATCTTCACTCCTTTTACTAGGTTGTATTTTGGAGATATTTCCCACCCCCACCCCCTGCCCTGAATCCTGCATTTTCAGACTGTCACTATTTCCTCTTTTGGGTTAACAACATCGAACAGGTCTAATAAATCTTTTCCCCAAGCTCATTCCATTCCCTGGTAGCAGATAGTTCTCTAAAAAAGAGGTTTATGGACCCTTTGGAATTCCAGATAAGATTCAACAAATCTTTAAAAATTAAAATAAAATTCCCAATGGTTATGGGGGTTTTTTCAAAAAAAGGCAAGTGACTCTCTTTAAAATTATTAAAACTCATTTAAATGGTGGTGTGCTTGTATTTGATCCTGGATGCTCCCGTTTTCTGCTTAGAACACACTTTTTGCAGATGAGCAGCATTCCCATTAAAATGAGGATTTCAATGGAAATGCTGACATACTGAAGCAGAAAAGCTGCTGCTTTTGAAATTATACTGGGTATATCAGGTGGGATATATTCTTTCATAAAAATTATGTTCTTATAATTATGTCACTCTCCTTCTGCAGGGTTGAGCTGCTGACAAGTTTAACACATGTATTTTTTGGAGATGTTACACCAGACACCAGGAAGAGTGCTTCCAAGCTCAGTTCCTAAGAAATTGGCAGGTATTGAATGAGACAACCCCTCAGCACAAATGTGAGTATCAATCCTGACCTTCTTCCCACATCCTCAACTGCTTTTATTTTTATTTGGCCCATCAATTTAGTATTTGTGACACCAGCACCTCACACTTTATAAAAGGTGAGATACTAATAAAGAAAAGTGGCCATGACTGTTCAGGAAACCACTGGCAGACACAGACGTGGAGCCAGGTGTCCTGTACCTGTCTGAAATTCCCTGCTAGCAGGGGCTTATTTTTCCCTTTAGGTCACAAAAGTTAGGATGGTGAAAGTGCCACTATCACAATTTGACTTTCACTCCTAGTGTCACACACATGGACTGTACATACAATTATTCCTGTCACATTGTAATCATAGATAGTGTTGGAGGACAGAGCTAACTCAAAAACTCTTTTCAAAAAGGCTTTTTTCCTCTCATTCTCCTTTCCTTCCTTCTTCTTAACACAACCACGGCTGGGAAGAGCATCTGCTAATTCTACCACTGCTAATGCCGATTCAAAAACTAAAAATGGGAACAGGAAAAGCGCATCACAAGGTTAGAGAACACAAATATGCCCTGTATGCCTGGAGAGCATGTTTGGTGAGCTGTTTGGGGGGGTGGTATTTTACTTGTAACTCTGAGGTTTCCACACTGTCTATGGGGAAAAGCAGGACTGGTGTTTTCGTGGCATTGAACACAAACAGCTCGACTTCAGTGTGGAAACCCTGATGAAACCAGACAGCTGAATGCATCAGATCCTCATTCCTCACCCATCCAAGAGAAGGGAGGTGGTTTCTGGCCTCACTAAACTCAGTACCAACACTAACAAGGTTTGCAGTAAGCTGAAAAAAGACTAAAAGCAGGAAAGCTCTTTAAAGTACTTGTGCTGAGAGATGAAGGCTGTTGCACAGCGGGGTGGGGGCTCTGTAACACAGGTGCCTCTGCGTGCACATGTGTGCACAGCTCATGTTCAGCCAGGGCTGTGGCACAGCTACAACAAAGGGAAAAATCATCCCAGCATCATTTCTGCACGAGTTTTTATTTTCTAGAAGAATGGCTGCTTTCAGAGTCCTTCGAATGTTTGAAACGTTTGGAACAAGAGCTCAAGTCTCTGTAACTCTTCAGAGAAACAGAAGTCTTTCAGATATCTGCTATGATCCCCAAAAAAGTTTTATTTTTAGTAGCTTTACTGTGCTTATGTGAAGTGTATGTTTCAGAGACACCAAAGGTTCTGACCTGTTTTTATGTTTGTTGCTGATCAATCAGAACTTGAACAACTTCTGCAACTCCAAAAAAGCTTGAACTGAACTTGTGGGAGTAGCAGGGAGAGGAGGTGAGCTGAGGAGCTCCTTAATGAAGGCTAAGAAATGACAGGAACTCAGGGTTTGGATGGCAACACATTTTTCCCCCCACCTAATTGGTCTTTTCCTTTTCTGTTCTGTCAGTTTGCATTTCCAGATAAGGTTACGAGAGAAAGAGAAATAATCTTGTTAAATAAAACTACTTATTGATATTTATACATGTAACTTCCTGGAAGATTTATTAATACAAATATAATAGTTAATAAACATATATTTTCCTCTTCAACATCTTCTGCACATTGCATACTAACCCTCACAGTGTTTCCGTGACTTGCTTTAGAAGGCAGCACACAACTGGTACTTCTCAGAAGTTACAGAGATTTCCTCACTGTTCCATGTGTGGAAGGAGTGAAAAATCCATCAAAAAATGGAGTTTGCAAGGTAACACATCCCACAGAGTTTGATTGCTGGGAGAAGCATCAGCAGAGCCTGCTTGCTCCCACCTTGCTCTCCTAAGGGCCACTTAGGCAAGAGAAATCCTAATGAATGCTTACTTTGTGCTTAGAAGCATTTTTGGTTCTGATTTCCTTGAAGCGAAGGATGTTCTTCATGCCCAGATGTAAAACTAACCCGACTAGCAAGGGCATCCATGGCTGTGGAAAGATGGAACACCTCTCCTGTGAGAAAAGGCTGGCAGAGGTGGGATTGTGCAGCCTGAAGGAGAAAAGGCTCTGGGGTCAAGCTAACAGTGCTGAACAGGGCTCCAAGAGAGCTGGAGAGCTTTGGACGAGGGCTTGGGGTGACAAGACCAAGGGGAACAGCTTTGAGCTGGAACACGCAGATTAAGATTGGATATTAGGAAAAAAATCCTCCCTGGGAGGGTGGGCTGGCCCTGGCACAGGGTGCCCAGAGAAGCTGTGGCTGCCCCTGGATCCCTGGCAGTGCCCAAGGCCAGGTTGGACAGGACTTGGAGCACCCTGGGCTAGTGGAAGGTGTCCCTGCCCATGGCAGGGGTGGCACTGGGTGGGCTTTGAGGTCCCTTCCAGCCCAAGTTATTCCATAATTCTATGATACTGCAAATTACATAGTTACAGGTATGAGATCAGTATTCCAGGAATGGCCACAAACATCTAAAAAGATTTATTCAAATGCCCAAATCTGTCACTCTTCCATCTGTATTCCTTTAGCTTTGGCACAGACTTGGCTGCCATTTTCAGGCTTCCAGGCTCCCAAGGATGCACGGGCAGCCATATCCTGATATTTCCTTGCAGACTCTCCACTTCCTACTGCTGGGCCTCCGTGGTGAGAGCTGAGTGGTTTGTGCTGTGACTTCCCAGCAAACCAGGAGTGGGGGGGAAGTGGGTAATTTCTGCAGGGTGGTATCATTAAGCCACTCCCACTGTGATCACCCCAATCAGTTATTTTGTTCAGCTTCCTCAGCACTCTCTTCCCCAGCTGTGCTGTGGCTGAATGGCACTGTGATGCTCTGGAGAATTATGAATTCAGTTCAGTTTTGTGAACACTGTCTGTAATTGCAATAACTACTGAGGATTAAATCACCTTTTTTTATATTTTTTTCCTGTGCAAAATTGCTACACATTGTGGGGATAGAGTCTGAAAGACTGTGACAAAGAAATCCAATTTTATCAGCGTGGAATGACTCTTCCCAGCTTGAATAATGGTGCTACTGTCAGCAAGGCTTTTAATTGAAATGGATTTTATACAGAAAACTAAACCAAGCCTGGCCTGGCCTGAGAGATCCAGAGCCCTCCAAGGGCCAGCTCACCCAGTGACTCAGAGAGCTGATTTAGATTTAATACCACTTGGCTAAGAAATCTGGGGAGCTTTGCCTGTTAGCCTGCAATATATGTGATAATACTCAGAACCAGGATGTGCTGCACACAAGCATTAAAATTAATATAAGTTATTAAAAAAGAAAAAAATTTACAGGGGAGGTTGGAGCACTTCTGCTATAGAGACAGACTGAGTTGGGGCTATTCAGCTTGGAGAAGAGGGCTCCAAGGAAGAAATTGTTCCCTGGGAGGGTGGGCAGGCCCTGGCACGGGGTGCCCAAAGAAGCTGGGGCTGCCCCTGGATCCCTGGCAGTGCCCAAGGCCAGGCTGGACATTGGGGCTGGGAGCAGCCTGGGCAGGGGTGGCACTGGGTGGGCTTTAAGGTCCCTTCACACCCACACCAGTCTGTGATCATACAATTCCATGACACTACATTTAACTTGATAATACAAAAAAAGGCTGTCAATGACTGTGAGCAGCCTTTATTGGCTCCTGGGGCTGTGAAAAGAGAGATTTTGCAGTATTGGGCACCTTTTAAAAGCACCATCCTGGTTATGAGGAGCAGTATAGCTGCACTGCATGAATTACTCCACATCAAGGAAGGCAAAGTGCTGCCTGTCAGCTGAGGCCCGGGAGTACAAAAAGACTGGAAATGTGGTTGTTTTCCATTTACAAAGGTGTTTATTTACACAATCTATCGATGTTAAACCACCTGCTGTGATGAGCTGTCTGAAGCAGGCTATCCTACAGAATCCCTTCCACCTCACGTTCAATCAGGTTTAGTCCCAATAAACCAAGACAATAAATGAAGAAGAATCCCACACATGGCAGCACAGTTCTGTCCATGTCTCTCCTTCCAACACACTCTACTACATTTATTAAAGACTGTGATGCCAGCTACAGAATACTTTCAGTCACTAATTACTAGTTCCAAGATGCAGTTAGGCTGTGATTTTTTTTTTTTTTCTTCTGCTGAGTTCAGTGAGTTTTGGATTCCATCCCACATCAGCAGTTTGGGTCTCTTAGTATGAAAATTAAATGCATTCCAAAACCGGTGTTAAAGCTAAGAGAACTTAATAGCTGTCCAAGCTGTGTGCACAGACACAAATTGGCCAAAGCACAGGTAGAAGCATCTGGACAGCATTCCCGTGGTAACTACATGTTTCTCACGTTAGGGATTTGGCATTTCATCACCTTCTGAGTTTACTGCCAGGCACAGGGCACCTGAGCAGAACCCAGATTTGGAGCTTTTCAAAAGGCCAGACCTCCTTTCTGTGGGGTTGAGTTCAATAGCTTTTATTTGTCGAAATATTGTTAAAACCAGCTCTTGTGAGACTTGGCTTGCACTTGTCTGTGCATCCAGGTATGGAGCCCCACAGGGACATCAGCCAAAGCTCAAGGTTTGTCACTGCAGTTCGTGCCTGTCGGTCTGAGGGCTTGAGAAGAGGCCAATATTCCATTTTCCATAGCTTGTTGGGGAACATTCAAGGCAAAATCAGCTGTGGTGGTTGAACATTTCCAATGTTCACCCACCTACCAGGCATTCCTGAAGTGACTGGCTACAAGCTGGCTGCAAAACCTCCCCTGATTGGGATGTGGGGCGTGTCAGGGACATTTCAACAGCAAGGAAGGCTGGTGGGTGTCCCTGGCAGTGTGCACCAGTCCCTGGGATGCCTCCACGGGCAGGATGGAGCTGACACCATTAAACCCCTGGCTCAGCACCTCCTCTGGATGGGATGATCAGAGCACACATGGTTCTGTGGGGCCAGAGGAACAGCAGCTCCACATTGCTGGGGTGACAGGGAACGTTTTGCAGGCTGATGGCTCAGCCACTGCTGCTGGGAGGCAACGAGGCACCAGGCACAGTGTGCTCATTCATCCAGCGCCCTCCTTGTGGCAATCCAGTGCCAAGAAGCTCAAAGGCGTTGCCTTTCTGGGTTCATCTGTGTCGCCCTGATTTTTAGAAATCTTTTAGCCTTCTGATGTTTACATTCTAGTTGCAAACTTTCCCACACATTTTCTGTAAACAACTCAGTTGTTTTGCATTCCTTCGTAGAGGTGGAGAAAGTTGATGGATTGGTAACTTGTCCAGTGTCATTGGAGAGGTGGCCCCTTCACCCTCCAATCCACTGTCACTTTTGTAAAACTATAAGTAGTGGAGTCAGAAAATAAACTTTCCCTTTTTTCTCACCTTCAGCTGTGCGTTCACGCGTGTGTGCTCTCGTGTCCTACAGTGACACATCTGGGAGGCTGCTTATGTGGTTTTCAAATTATTGATCTCTCACAGTGCCTGTGAAGTTGCAAAACTGTGCTTTTGAGCCCTTTTCATCAGGTGTTTGGTCATGCTGAGGTCAGTGACTCTTCGGCATTGATGTGACAGAGTTTGGGGAGCTCTCTGTCCAGTTTTTTTCTGCCAAAAAGTGTGGCTTTGCCAGAGCTGAATGGAATATCACATTTAGCTGCACTAAAAGTGTACTTGTTTATCATTGCTGGGTCAGCCAGGATATACAGCACACATGGAGGGCTTTGTCCATTTTTAAATCAGTTTGTCATGTATAGGATGGCAATTACAAATAACAAAATCAATATTTTATGGGATTCATGAATTTTTTGGTTACTTTTGGGTTGTATCCTTAGGAGACAGGTTTTTCCCAGCCTCCTGTTGCAGCACTTTGTTCTGAGGTTTCATATAGCATGAGGCTGTAACAAGGACAAAAATCAAGCTGGACTTATCAAAACATTTTCTGATAACTTTATTATCAAATTAGACCTATTAAATATTTTTTGTAAGCGTAATACTATGCAATAAAGGAAAAAATAGACTAAAACAATAATAATTCTAATTTTCAATTTTTCTTCTGATTTTAAGACTCTTTTAACTTGAGATTTTCAAAGAATCTGTAGAATTGGGTAAAGGACTAAGCCCTGACCTGAGAAGTGAACAGACCCTGGGAAACCACCAGGAATGACAAGAGAAACTGCTGGATGTAACAAAGAGCACAGGGATAAGAAAAAAAAATTACAGACAATGCTGTCAGGAATGGCCAGATTTTCAAGAGTTTAGTAGGATTCATGGGAGAGAAAGGCACTTTTTAGGAATATTTGGAAGGGAACACTGGGGACTTCTTGTGGAGACATTCTGAAAGGCCAGCAGCACCCAGGAAACTGTGTGGGTAATGCCAGGGTTACCCTGGAAATGCTGCCAAACATTCTAAATTTGTGTGCTGGTAGAGGAAAAACAACTTCTGCAGGGAAAAAGAAACCAGTGATCTGTTCAGGGGGAGCCCAGGACAGAGAAGGAGAGAATACACAACTGGGGGTAGAACCAATGTGGGGAACTGGTGGGAAGGGGCTGAAAAAGGAGTCTGGGAGGGTTTTGTGCCCAGCTGTGCAAATGCTTCTGCCCCCCTGCTTTGGGTGCTGAGCCATCAGGTTGGCCACCGAGGGGGAAGGGGCCACCCCTGCCCCCTGCAGCCCAGAATTCCTACAGAACTCCAAGAGACTGAGATTTTACTGGAAAAGTCTCAATATTTTCCTTAAAAAACCACTTGCCTCATTCACAGTGTTAATGACAACGTAGGAAAATGGCCCCTCCTGATATTTTTCTGGGGATTTTTCACAAAGAAACTAAAAACATGAGTTTTATCATATTTAGAAAAGACCATCATTTGTCTCTGCTCTTTAGGGTGGGACACAGAAATCCCTTTATAACCCATGCAGACTGTGTATGAAGTCACTTTTTCTCTGATTACCACTCTGCTTCCCTAGGTGCAAAAATAATTATTCTTCAGTCCTTTTACAAGCTTTATAGCAGCTTGGTCATACAAATAATTGCTCAGTCACCCTTGTGCATGGTGAGACAGGTTTTATAAACAAAAAAAAATCTAAAGAGACTAAATGCAAGGATCAAACAGATACAGATTAGAAAGAGGTTTTTATTTTGGGGGTTTTTGCAGTTTGAGAAGTAGGGATTTTTTCTTCTATATATCTATCAAGGAGGACATACAAGATTTGATTGATCTGTGTTTACTGTAGCAACAATACCAAATTTTTCTACCAATGCATTTTTTCACCCTTGTTTTTAAAGAGGAACCATCCCCCACACCTTTGTAAGTCTGGTATTAAGGGATGACTTCAATAGTGTTATTTCTCTGCCTCTTCATAGATATAACCCCACAGGGTTCCCCCTTCATTTGCTCAACTTTTTCCTTGAAGTTGTGGATATTTTCTATTATGAGATTATTTTTATTTTATATAAAAATTTCAAGATAAACTCCTAAAATCTGTTTTCTAATTTGCTCTCTTGAGTATGTTTTTTAATGCAGGGGCTTATTTTTATTCTCCAGCTCCAGCAGTCACAAGGTGACTATTTATCACTTAGGCTGCACTATCCTCCCAAGCACTCCTTCCTTTCTGTAGATGCTATTTCACTTTTTGCCGAGGCACAGGAGCATATTTCTGTTTGTGTCACATTAAAGCTCCCTCAATCAGCTGTAGAAGAGTACCAGGAAATTAGGGGGTGTACATTTATTACTCGTTCATTTATTACTGTTGTTTATCCCTTGCATTACCAATATCCAGACAGTCAACTCTTTAATATTAACAAACTTTTCAACTCCAAAATTATTTAAATCTCGTGAAACCACCTTTGATTTACAAGAGGTATCTGTGTCATGGGTGCATCAGGCTCTCTGAAGCTCGTGGTGTAAAAAAAGAAACTCAGTATGACAGCTAGTGGAGAATCTTTCTCCCAGGATATTTTCTTCCTTTCCTCATCCCAATAATTTTTTAATTCTTAATGTCATAGGGTTTTTTTTTCCTGTTGGAAGGCTAGTACTTCTTGTGGTGGACTAGACATGGATTTTTGCCATAGATTTTCTTTAATGTTTACTACAAGAGAGTTGAAGCAAGTCCTTCTCAACTTCTGCCTTTCCTTACTGTCCTTTAATGCTGTTTTGGATGTGCCTCCTCCTTCTCCTAACATTGGAGGAAGTGTACTATGCTACCAAATTTAGCTCAGAAGATAGAACCAATCCTACTTTAGGAATTTATTTATGATGCTGGTGCTATTCAGTGTTTTTCCACCTCCACAAGCCTTTTCTCTGCTTTACTGCATAACCTCAGAATGGAAAAAAGGGATTCATTAACCCCTGTTCAAGCAGTACATAAACCAGCAGCTACAACTCCACTCACCACATTCATTTTTACTACTGTCATTTGAAAATGTCAGGAGCCAGAGAGCTAAGCAGTCTGAGGACTAAATGAACAACTTGTTTGAGGTACAAAGAAATGTTTCCAGACTCCTGGACAACTCCCAGCACCTGCATTTTGTACTTCCCAGCGTGTGACCTCGACAGCTCGGATCAGCTGCTTCTCAAAAGGGAAAGAACAAGGGCAGGAGGAAAGGGGTGGAGGGGGAAATTGCATCTTTTGTTTCTCTGAAAGCATTATTTCTGTTCTTTTTAGCTGAATGGAGGGTGGCACAATGAAGTGTCCATGACAGCAAGAAAATGAAAAGCAATCTGCAGGTCACGCTGGATGCGTTTTAAGGGAGCTTTCTAGGAACACTTATGCATAATTAAAGGCAGTGGAAATAATTTGCTCCGTTTGTTGGATGGGTTTTTTAGGTGGCACTTTAAAATACTGCACTTCCACCATGCTCAGAAGGCAGCAGGGAAGGTGCTTTCTGTCCATCAGCTGCAGAGCAGCCCCACGAGGCAGGAGAGTGCCCAGCCCCAGGGCACCCTTTGCCTTTGGGTCTCTGACTGCAGGGAGAGCAAACTGTTCTGGTGTTGACACTGCTGATTTAAGGGGCTCCAGTGTCCCAACTCCTGTCCCTGGGATTACTCTGGGAAGGAGAATAAGCACAACAAGAAAGACAGGAGTGTTAAGCAGCTGCATAATTCCACGGCCGTGGAAACTGCTGTGGCTACAATTTTTGAGCAGATGAGGAGGAGGAAAGAGTCTTACAGCAGGATCAAATGAAAGCCTGCATGAATAAGAATGCACAGGGAGAAAATTCATCCCACAAGCAAGAAATAAGATCAGAAATTTATGACTCCACATCCAAATAAATATGAAGGAGAAGCTCATAACTCTTGGAGGAGTAGAATGTACTGAGAGCTACAAGAGTACCACCGAGCCAGGCACCTGGACTAAAAGTTGCCCAAAAACACCTTTACAGGGGCTCATATGTTTTATCTCCTCACCTAAATTGCCTGATTTGTCCATCTAACATGCTAACTGAGGGCCCAAGTGGGCCATTTTGGGTCACCTACTCTTGGGAAGCCAAGACTCAATCCAAGTACAGCTACCAAGGGCAGTTCAGCTTTTTTCTTGGCTCCCAGATTGTTTTGCTTTAAGCTGAAGGATGGTAGCTCTTGTGTTTCCCCCAAGGGAAAGGCCAACAACTGGGATTGCTCAAGAATTTTCAAGAGCTGGAAGGAAAGGAACTGTTGGAGGTTTTGGGGTTTTTTTTTTTTGGATGGTGGAGTTGCTTGACAAAGAGAAAAGAAAAAAGGAGTGGAACAGACCACACGCAAGGATTAATCACAATTTCTTTGAACAAAACAGTAAAATATCCTCAGAAAAGCATCTCAGAGTTCTTGTCTCTGGTGTTCACTTTCCTACTCTATATTTAATTGGCAAAAAATGAAATTAATTTCCCTAATTTAGCCTGGTAGGTGGTACATGGTCTCCCTGTGTGTATCCCAATCCATGAGCTTTTCCATCTCATTCTCAGGTCCTGTTGAGGAGGGGCCTCTGAGAATGGCCAACAAAGATCCAACAACCACAACTCCAAAAAATCCCCAAATTCATAATGAGAATTTCACAGGGAGTGTTTAGCAGAGCCACGAATTTCCTGGCTTTCCTAACCCTTCCTGCTTTTTTTCTATATCACTTTCTTACCTAGAAAAAGTTTTAGTTCCCCTAATTCCAGTTTTCTTGTACTGTATTTTAGCAGCCTTTATCAAGCTGCCTGGTTCAGAACATCCCTGCTGTGCTCAGCTTTTTATTGTCACTTTCTGTTGTCATTTATCCTTTGAGTCTTTTTCTTTGTGCAGACTGCTAGAGTTTTAAATTCACATTTTGCTCATCTTTGGTACTTGCTGTGATATCATGGATTAAAATACGTAAATAATAACAATAGCAATAATAGTAACAGTAGTAGTAGTAATAATAATAACAATAACAATAATGATAACAATAACAACAATAATAATAACAATACTGATAATAACAATAACAACAATAGTAATAATAATAGCAGTAATAATAGCAGCAATGCATAATGAACAACAATAATTTGATTTTGTATAGAAAATTATTTTTAGATTCAAGTTTTACAAAGAATGTATTACTTAAGTTCATTATAATTTCTGAAAGTGTGACATACACATTACACAGCAAGCATTATAAAATATTACTGCAGCACACACCACTCACAGAAAAAACCCAAACTATGTAAGCTTCTAATAAAACCTTCCTATTTAAAAGAATAAGAAGTTTGTATTCTACTACATGACTTCTCCTGCTCAGTACAAGGAACTGCTCTGTTCCCATGAACTGCTACTTGAAATAATAATATTTTACAGGCTGTTTTTGTGAGGAGGTTTGTAAAAACAACAATACCTACTGGTGATTTAGTAAGCATGAGGAGCTCCTAGGAAATAAGGGCAGTATTTTCACTGGAAGTTATTAGAAAGGTGCATTAGAGGGTAAAAAACAAAAGTATTATATAAGCCATGGAAGTGTTGCTAAATAACCACTTTTTACTGTGTTCTGTGAGCTATTAGCCTTCAGAAAGTTCAGCACAGTAACATCTAGAGAGAACACAATAAAGAAAATACAGCAGTAAAGAAATCCTTGTGTGTATACATCACCTCTGCAAATACCAGCCAAGAAGCCACAAGGTCTAAAGGCAAGCTTTGTAATTTCTCGCTGCTTAAGCTGTAAATAATTGCTTTCTGTATGCTGAAATGTTTACTACAGGCATTAAATGTCAGCATCTCCACTGACCTTGTATTCTCGCTGTCAGGGCTGCACAGAGTTTTGCTGCAGGGGAAAATAAGGCAACAAACAGAACATCTGATATGGAGCATTTTTTTAAAAAAGCTATTTGTTTTCTATGAGGTCCAATTTATCATTTTTTTAGTCAATCACACATGTGGGCATGCAATTAAAGTATAAAAATACATTTTAGTGACCCTGGTGCTGTACTTGATCATGGCACACACAAAAAAAAAATTGAGCAAAGCACTTTACTAAGTGCAACTGCTCATTAAATTGATAGTTCCTATCATTTTCAAGGCACAAGCTGCACAAAATTTATCTCAATCACTAAAACAGCCCAGAGAGCATCAAACTCAACTGCCCCAGGAAAAGGCAAATTCACACTCAGCTTTAAGTTTCAAGTCCAGAATTCTCCAGCTTGTACGTGGGCTATAGGGAATTTTGGGAAGAGGTGACTCTGGGAACAGGAAATCCTTAGAAAGCAGAAGCTCCTGAAAGTGATTAACCTTATGGCTCTGAATGCCTTTCTCTCCATCCCTACAGACAAAAGCTGGAGCACCCAAAAGCTAGCAACTAGGTATAAATAAATAAATAAACAAACAAACAAAAAACAACCAACCAAACAAACAAATAATTAATTCTCAGTGGTCAAAACCTTTTTACTTCAGGGTTGGGCCACTCCAGTCTTTAAGTCTATTCTTGCTTTTTTCTGCTCCACAAACAGGAACCCATCTAACCCTTCCATGGAATTTGTGTTTCACCCAAGCACTGATCAGTGCCCATCAGAAAGGCATCTGCTGGTCTCTCTTTCTCCAAGTGATAATGAAGGACCAAACCTTATAAAAAGGTGTGGGTGGCTTTGCTCTTCACCAGTGGTACCAGGAAACTTTAATTTTAGTTGGGCTTTGAGTAAGTGTTGCCAGTTGCTGGCAGAGTATTGTTAATGGTTTATAAAATATTCTTTTAATTGGTGAAATGCACCCAGAGGCCTCTTGTGGAAAATAAGCCGGGGTATATTAATATGCAAGTAAGCCTAAAATGGATAATAGTCAAAAGCAGAATGTCAGCCAAAATATCCCAGTCCCTTATAGCAAAGCACTTTTCAAACACTGTACTGACTCTAAACTTCCTCCCTTGAGTAGGATAAGGGACTCCACAAATGACACTATTTTTATTTTTATTCTGTGGGCTGAGGTTGACATAATTGCTCCCTAGGTCAGCCACATCCTCACAGACAACCACATTTAAGCATTTTTAAGTATTAATTCCTCCGAAGGATCATAGTCAAGCCAAGACAGATTATTGTCATGAATAATTCTTGTGAACTGTGATATCAAATGCTTTACTAAGTTCAGATATAAATCTAATGCATTCTACTGTTCTCCCCAGAATATGGAAATTAGAGTCAGTGGTTCTGAAAATTCCTCAGCAAGGCTGGAGGTCCTTGTGGCTGAAGCTATGAAATATAACATCTTTTGCTTCGAGAATGGATGGATCAATGAATAAAAATGGGATAAGTATCCCTCATCTTTTCAAAGCTCCTGGAGGGATGTGGAGCCTTATTACAGTGCCCAGGAATGAATTTGCTGGCAGGCACTCTGCTCAGACAGATCTGCATCAAGGCATAACCCGAACGGATCCGTGTTGGGTTGGAACATCCCATAAATCCTTTGGGATGATTGCTGAGGCCGTTTCCTTTGCACAGCACCTTCCAGAATGCAGCTGTAGGGATCAGCTCAGTGGAAAGTCCCTGGGTTTAGAAGAAAATCAGCCGTGAAACAGCCCCATTCTCATACCAAGCAAGGCCAGGTTATGGCTGAGATTTACATCTAAGTGTGCAGGAGTGGAAGGCTTCTTTTTTTTTTAACTCTGTGCTGTTTGAGGAGTAAAGTTGGGTTCTCTCTTTGCAAACTTGTAAATGTTGGTTTCCCAAAAGTACAGGAGAGCTTGTTGCTCGTGGGCTGCATGAGTGTCATGCATGGCTTGCTGGAATGCACATGAATACAAATATAATGCTGAGGTAAAATTATATAAATTAACATTCAAATTAGTCCAAAGAACTGCTCCTCATGAACACCCCTGCTGCTAATTTTGTAATGAAATATCTTGTTCAGAATTTTAAAGTTTTGGGGACAGAAATAAACATTGTTTGGGGTTTTTTTCTTTTTTTTTTTATTATGGTAGCATTTATTTTAAATTGCATCACTGAAAGTAGTTTCACATATGAAACTCTCTTGCTTTAGCTGCAGGAAGTTTTTTCTCCCCTTTGAACTTCAGTTTAGATATAACTCTGCAAAATCAACAGGGGCTCATTTCCCTCTTTTCCAATACCATATCAAACAGGTATCACTCCATGTATTAAAAAAACAGGTTCCAGTTTCTCTTCCTAATGAAGATCAGCTTGTGTCCCCTGCCAGGAACATTTTCACAAATATGACCCCAAGTCTTCTGTTATGAGAAACAAAGGCAGAAGCAAAGTTCAAAGAAAGCCGCAATCTAAGATGAGCCTCTGGAGACGAAGGCTCTGATGATAAGACCCAAAGCAGATAAAAATTAGAAAGAAGGACAAGAGAAGAAGAGGCAGCAAATTTTTGTCCTGAGAAATAAAACAAGCTGAGATGTGGGCAGTGAGGAAGGAAGGCAGTGGAAGTAGAAATGAATAAGACTGGTGTCATAGAATCCCAGAAGGGTTTGGGGTGGGAGGGACCTCAAAGCCCGTCCAGTGCCACCCCTGCCATGGGCAGGGACACCTCCCACTGTCCCAGGCTGCTCCCAGCCCCAATGTCCAGCCTGGCCTTGGGCACTGCCAGGGATCCAGGGGCAGCCCCAGCTGCTCTGGGCACCCTGTGCCAGGGCCTGCCCACCCTCCCAGGGAACAATTCCTTCCTAACATCTAAATTAAATCTGCTCTCTCTTTTAGTTAATAGAGGAAAGAAAATTAAAAGGACAAAATCCACTGCGGAAATTTGGCATCATAAAAACCTGTCTTTTCACTCCTTTCTTATCACATTAAATTAAAAGGATTGTTGGGGAATTTTCATGGTATCCCTTGAGGTAAATAAAGGCCATGTTTGTGCTTAAATATTAACAAAAAGGAAACCAAAACCAAACACATGATTTAACATGTCCTACTGCCTCAAGCAGTTCTACAAGGAGTCCACAAAGCCCTTTCACCAGGCAATTCCCGACAGACTATGCTGAACAGTTACAGTTTTAAATTTCCTTCAGTGTAAAGCAGCAACAACTTATATATTCTGCAACATAACTTAGCCCTGTCTCATTTGTGCACACCTGGGAATTTCCTAGGAAACAAGCAGAGCTTCCCCTTGCTCAAAAAACCCCCAAAGCTCACGTGAGATTCTTCAGCAGCTGAAAATTAAAGTGCTAATACTCCCTTGCATGCATATTTCTGGTGGTATTTCCACAGTGTTTGCCTTCCATAAGCACTTTTAGGGCTGCTGTAACACCTTCTGTTTCACAGATGAACAGAACCAGCTCTGCCCAGTTATTCAGGATCAAGTTGAAAGTAAATTATCTCAGACAACAAGGGAATACTGTGAAAGTCCTGTGCAAGTGTGACTGGAATAAAACGTGGCAATGCAGCGAGGAGGAAAAGAAAGCTGTTATTGGTTCAGCTGGATGGACAAAGCTTTGAATTTATGGAATTCTCCCTTTGGAGGAACGCTGTCTGCTTGTATCCTAAACTGTGGATGTGTCTCTTTGTACTCTTAGGCACATGGTAATCAGTTTTAAATGGGGTGAAACATTTTTATCCTGTGCAAAGCATCAGCTCAGTCTGTGTTCATACATTTGCACTTTGAAAATGCACGCTCAGTAACGCTGCACTTTGAGGGAGGGAAGAAATATTTTATGGTGGCAGTAAAAAGTACACTTTGAATTTTTGGCTCCAAGAAACAACTGCTTCATTACCACACTTCATAGAAGCATTAAGGCCAGAAAAGACCTCCAAGATAATCAAGTCCAGCCTTCATCTGAACCCCACCATGCCCATTAAACCACATCATGAGCAGTCCTTTCAATGTTGTTGTCCTGTCAGAAAAAGTAACCACACAGATTTACAACAACTACATTGAAAGATTATGGGCCTGCTTTATCTTTTGGAAGCCTACAGTTTTCATCTGGGTGTTTCTTGTAGGAAAATGTTTACAGTGAGAACATTTCTGTACACCAGATTTTTCCATAAACATTCCAGGGTAGCTCTGCTTGTCTGTGTAAGTGAAAACAGCTTTTCCACCCAACTAGGTCGCATCTCTAACAAGTAAACTGATAATTATGATGTGCATTCTGTCACTTGTAAATAATGACAAAGTGTTTTGGGCTGGAGGGGGCAGGTGTGTGCACTGACAGGAATCCATAGCAGAGAGAATTAAACCAAACTGAAGCTTTCTGTCTCTTTCAATGAGTCACAATAACAAAATAAACTACAGAATTCAGGATCTGCTTCTTTTCTATTCCATTTCAATTCCCTTCTACCATTTCTGGCAGGAGAAGAAAGTCAGCTGTAAAAGAATTTAGTTAAGCAGAATAAACTGGCAAGAAGCCACTGCTTGAAGCTCTTTAGTTGAGTGCAGCCCTGGGCTTGTGTGTGTTGGAAAAGGACCCTGTGTTCTGACCCTGCTCCAAACTCACCCCTAAGGCTCAGCTGCACCTTTCACCTCTGTGCCACATTTCTGGGTAGTGCCCATAGGTGTAGGAATGCCCAGCCTTACAGATTTTTCCTTTGCACTGCAAGGGAATGTTCAATAATACAATTTCTCAGGAATATGGATCATACTTTAGCCAGCTTTAATCCTCAACTGATTTTTTTCCTGTTCTTGTGGCCAACCTTTATTATGGACACAAAATCTCAACATTTAAATTGATTTTTTACAAAAGTAACCTTCACCTGCCAGGCGTGAGTCGTGTGTTTTTGGAGACAGACCAAATACTGGAATAGAAGTGCCCAGGTCAAGAAAACGATGTGATAAATGCTAACAACTCACTGCAGGGATTCAAGGATGACAAAATACAGAGAAAAAGAGGTTGTTGCTGCATGTGTCATCTCCTGTTCCTATCACAGGGCACGAAAACCTGTAATCCCTCCTTTCTGATTCAAAGTTGTGCAAACATTTGCCTTAGCTGGAACAGTCAATATTGGGATCACTTTGTTAGACATTTGTTTGAAAAAGGGTCAAAACTGTAAGATATCTATTCACCAGGAAATGTGATAGCACTTCTGACACCTTTTGATAGTCTTTTAATTCTGCACAGCTAATATTAAATCATAGAGTAGCAGCAATGGCAAACTTGGGCACTGAAATGTCCTTTCAAAGAAAACTTGTTCTAAATGTGTGATTTCACCACCCTCCAGTCTTTGAGAATAATGAGACTTAAGTAATTAATTGTGTGTCCCCTTTTCATGTAGGCAGAAATTTTCTTTTTAGCTGGCAGTTTACAGGACAGTATTACACACATTTTTCTTTATTCAATAGCCTTGCATCAGCTTTCAAAATCTATGATGTTTCAGGAAAAACTATGAAGGAAATATTAATACAAGGGGCAAAGCTTTCAAATTATTTGCCTTTGTACAGGCTTCCATATAGTTAGTTCCTGTCAGGGATCTTCTGTCTTCTGCCAGAGCTCCTCTCCTGTTTTCCCTCTCTTCTGAGCAAGGGAATGGTAATATTTAGTCCCACACTTGAAAAAAACAAAGCTTTAGAATAACTTTTTTCAGCCCAGTTTTTGGGATTTAGTGACCCACCAGAACAATCACATTAGAGGCACTTGGTGTTGAAGTTCCTGTTACAGGGTGGAAGGGAAATCAGAAATCAAAGTGATGAAATTCCAAAGTTGTCAATTCTGCCAAAGAGTTCCTGCCAATCCAAACTTCAAATATAAACAAAAATTTAAAAAAAAGTGACTTATGTGTGTTTCCTCAACCATCTCGAGAACCAAGCCTTCTACATCCCTTGTAGCCTTATGAGATGGAGTCCTTTTCTCTTTCTATTTTTGGGGGTTTTAGCTAGTTTTAGCAATAAACAATTTCATGTATAATAGTGCCACTCAACCATTGCCTGTCCCTGGGTAAGTCCTTCCCAACAGCAGCCTCTCTGCCAAAGCAACTCAAGGCTGTCTGCACCAGACTGAGATGCTGCAGTGAGGGGCACCCTTTGGATTTCTGTCACAGACAGAACACTTGGCTTCAAATTATTCAGAGCTTTAGTCAGTCATTCCTTAAGACTGCTTGAGTTGGGGTAGTAGCAGTAGCTGCAGAGAGAATGGGAGAGGGCACAAAGAGAACTTTGGGGATTCATTCTTCATGTTTTGTACCCCCTTCACAAGGCAAAGCTAGAAAAACAAGACTAGCAGTTGTTAAGGCAACTCCAAATGTCTGTGAACATGGACTCAGTTCTGCTAATGTGAGAAGAACCCATTTTGCAGGACACCTGATCATTTGGTTTCTACATGAAACAGTGACAGGATTCACAACTAGGAAGCCCAGCACTTTTACAATGTACTTTTCCCTTTCTTTGAAAGAAAAAAAGGAAGACAGCTCCATTCAGACAAGCAATTCTCTGAAGACTTATGACATCTTTAGAGTTTTACCTTCAAGGTCTTAACAACTTTTTGATTCTGAGATCATACTGTGTATAGAAGGTTAATTCAGTGACACTAGAACAAGAATGGAAAGTGGCAAACTCAGAAATACACTTGAGATAAGACTTGACATGCTTTAATGGAGAAAGATATGCTATTCTTGAAAACCCTGTTGCTTGTACAGGATTTTCTTTTTCTTTTCAGAAGAACTTGTTGTTAAAGTCTCACCTTCAGAACTTGAACAAAAACACAAAATAGCCACGTCTATATACAGACTTGAACTAATATTTCTCCCTCTTGATAAGGTACTTGTAAGTGAGATGCTGAAAAACAACAGCCAAATATAAAATTATTTGTTGTCACTCTCTAAAATCATTAAAACTTTAAAGAAATCAGACAAAGCCAGAAAAGCCTACAAAATTAATGAGGTGGTAAGCTGGAAAAATCATGGTGGGTACTTTTTTAGAAGCAGAGCAGGATGAATTTTTAGGATTTCAAGGAACCTCTATTTCCAAAATGGTGAGCTCATGAGGCACAGACTTTGTGTCATGGATGCTCAGCTGTTGATATGGGAGCACGAGGCAAAGGCGTGGAAAGGTCCTAAACAAAACCTTCTACAGTTCTCACAATCACAACTAGCAGTTTAAACTGAAGGATGCCAGCCCTGAAGCACACAAAATGGGCTGAATTACCTGTAAAAGGCATGTAATCGTATCACTGTCTTTGGAACTGACTCAGGGGAGCAGCCTCACCAGTAATCGAGAATAAAATTATTACAATAACTGGGTTCTTTAATAATTGTTTCAATAATAATTGCAGCAGTGTAAATCTTTACTGGATTGTCACCAGATGACTCTGTGCCTGAGCAGAGTCACAAAAACTACTAAAAAGTCATTCAATAAAAAGCACAACCAAAAACTGAGGAGAGTCTTTAACTTTTAGTTAATCTCTTTCTCAAGCTTTCAGGCAAGTTTTCTCTGGCAAAGGAGCCAAAAAGATTATTTAATGAAAATAATCCTCGTCCATCCCATCAGTTACTTTTTTTTTCTTATTGAAATGAATGAAATTTGCTGCTTCCAATTCATTACCATTTGGGCATTTTTCTGGAAATTTCCTTCTGGCACAAATATAAATCCTGATGCTACCCAACCTATAGATGTACCCAACCTTGTGACACCAGCAGCAGCTTTCAAGATACGTCCAATTTCACATCTTTCCTAAATTACAGATGGGTCAGTCACTAATCAGGAACTCATTGCCAATGATTTTCCAAGGCATCATTTGGTACTTCAGACATAGCAGCATCACCTGTCAGCCCCCAAGGCAAGAAAACAGATTTGGTTGTACCAAAAAGCATAACAAAATCAAGTGTTCACAATCCCAGTCTCAATTTGAAGCCTAGTTCTGCTGGAATCAGGTGCTTGGCTAAAAGCAAATGTGGAAAATAGGACAAAACTATCTAGGAGGCATCAGCATCGTCTCACTGAAGAGTTTCTCTCAGCTACTTTTCTCCCACAAGTAAAATTTGTGAAGAGATTATAAAAACCTCAGTGTTAATCACTTCTGAGAACAAGCAGACTCCAGATAATTCAGCTGAGTATTCCAGCACTGTTTCTTTCCCCACCGAGGGGATGACAGTGGCAATCAAAACTAAACCTACTTCATCAGTTGACCCAGCAGTTTAGGCAGTGTAAGACCATAACTTAGCAGCACCAAGGACCCACGGCAGCCACGCCATCAGGGGCTAAGTTCCACCCCACAAGAGGACAGTGGGCTGCAACTCCCAAAAGCCAATCCTAAAATGCTGAGGAATGCACCTAAGAACAAGTGTTTCCTTTTCCAGAGAGAACACAACTCCAAATGAATGTCATTTGAGCAAGTCTGGAATCCATATAGCTTCTAGCAAGCTTGCTCTTGGTAAATAAATGGTGTCCAGTCTGTACCCTATTTACTTTCTATATGTGGGCAATAACTTCAGCTTGCTTTTCATCCACACCAGGATACTTTTCCCACACAAATCCATGTATTGATCTTCCTCACTGCTCCTGAAGCCTTATGCACCCATGAGCCCAGTCAATATATGTCTGTTTAATGCAGAAACAGATGCTGCTCAATACTATATATATTTTGAATTAGATGGTCTTCATAAGGCATCCAGCTGGGTGTTTCAAAGAGAAAGGAGAAGTTTTTTATAGCTCTTTCACCATTGTAAAGGACGTGTGTCTCTGTGCTGAGTTTGGCTGAGATGGGGTTAATTGCTTCATTATGGCTGGGATGGGGTTGTGTTTGTATATGTGATAAAAACAGTGTTGGTATCACAGGCTTAAGTTTTTGTAGAAAGCTGGTAGACACTTCCTGATGCCTTTTTTTTTTTCACTGCCAATCAAATATATAACACTTATCCTACTTGTCTTAGTAGAGTTATGATTTAAATAACATATGTGTTTGTAGGTGGGAGAAACACCTAAGAAATAGAGAATTCTTTGTTATGAACTTGGGTATCAGAATCTAGCTCTTAGCAGAGATTTCTGGGATGGTACACAGAAAAA
Source organism: Lanius ludovicianus (assembly GCA_013397235.1). Classification (NCBI taxonomy): domain Eukaryota; kingdom Metazoa; phylum Chordata; class Aves; order Passeriformes; family Laniidae; genus Lanius; species Lanius ludovicianus. The sequence goes on along the minus strand of VYXG01002167.1, from coordinate 148,043 downwards.
AAAAAAGAAGAATTATGGGTGTGTGCTGCTGATGGGAAGTAGAAAATAAAACCTCGTTGTTTCCTTGCTTGCATGCACACAGCCTTTGGCTTTTCCTTGAGTAAATCGACTTGTCTTGACCTATGAGGGTTTTTCTCAGCTTTCCCAGGGAACAAAGTAAGACTAATGGACATGCAATTTCCTCAACCCTCCTTTGAGCCCTCCTGGTAGACAGGGGTGACATTAACTTTCTTCCAGTCTTCTGGGACATCCCCTGACCTCCACAGCTCCCCAAAGATTATGGGGAGCAGCCTCACAATGGCATCAGCCAACTCTTTTCGCATCCTCAGGATTTATAAGGGCCAAGCTCCTCTAATAGTTCACATAATATTTTATATTTGCATGAACCTGGATTGGTGTTCCAAGGACTGGGGTCCAGCAGTGCTGGTGAAGGCAGGTGAAGGAGGGGCTGAGAACCTCCATCTTTGCAGCTTTTTTTGGTGACACCTCTCCTGTTAAACAGTGGGCTCATATTTTTCTTCTGTTTCTGCTTGTTGTTTGATGAACCTGATTAACATTTTCTTGTAGTTTTTTTTGACATCTCTGGCCAATGTCAGTTTGAGCTGAGATTTTTCCTTTTCTAACTGCAGGTCTGCACACCCTGGCAATGCCCTGGCAGTTCTCAGTGGGTATGTGACGGCTTTTCCATCACTGGTATTTTCTTTTAGATCTGAACAGACCCAGAAGCTCACAGCAAGCCAAGAGCATTCTCTTCTTCTGCCTGCTTCCCTTTGCTTTAAAAGGCATAAATGTTTTTGTGCTTCCAGGAGAACATTCCAGAATAACTCCAGCATGCACTAGTTCCTTCACCCTCCAGGGAATCTTCCCACAGAATCCCTCCCAACTGAGCTCTGAGCAAGCTCTACTTTATTCTCCTCAAATCTAAGTCCTCTGTCTTCGTACAAACCACCATGATCCCAAACTCCACAGTGATCACTGCAGCCAAGGTCATCACTGACTGAGGAACTCCAAAGGAAGTTTTCTTGGTTTGGGAGCAGCAATTCCAGCAGCAGTTCATTCTGGCTGGCAAATATAAAAAAAATGAGGAGGAAGCAGTGCTCTAGGCATTCCAGGAACTGCATGTCACACAAACTGACATGCAAGCTGCTGTATTGTACTTCCAATAAATGTCTGCATAGTTGAAGTCACCCAGAAGAACCAGGTCCTGTTGACCCAAACTTGTTTTAAGTGACTGTGTTAAGTTACAGTGTAAGATGTAACCAAAAGTGTGTATTCTATCACCATCTATGTAAGATGTTAAGTGGGGCAGTGTTCTTTATCTCTTCCATGACTCAGCCCTGATAACTCCCTCCAGGAGATATCTTCTGCTAATGGGCCATCAAGTCTCACTGCCTGACTCATAAAATTACTTCATCCCACTGTGAGACGCTCTGCCCAGGGGGAGGAACCAAGCGTTCCCACCTGGATATAATCTGAGGTTTGCAACCCCTCAGTCAGCCCTCACCTACTGGATTCCCAGAGGACAAGAGCTACACAACCACCACTGGACCTTCAGAGAAAGACCAGACCCTTCTGCAGGATCGCTGCTTTAACACAACCACATCTATCACTTCAACAGGACGACAGCCAATGTTTAATGGGACTGGTGCCACCACCCTCACTGACAGGGTGTCAGGTTGTATTCTGCCAGTTTAAGGCAGTGTTTTCTGCCTTTATCTTAATTTTCCTATTAAATTGTAATTCTGACTCGGAATCTCCTGCTGGTTTGTTCCCAAATAGAGCAGTGACCCAGATATTGCTTTGGCCTTCTGACCTTGGTGTAGAGGTCAGTGGCAGATGCCTACCACAAGATTCCTCCTTGGAGGTCATCCCACCCATCTTGACCCAGATCATGTGATAGGGTGATAGCAGCACTGCAGGATTGTCAGCAATTGCCACAGCTGACTTCCACACATCCAAGGTTCTGCCTGACGTAGAGCACGAGCCCTGCTCCTCTCCTTCCCTCCCCATGTCTGTGGAGCAGCCAACAGCCATCCATGGCCATCCTTTGGTCATGGGAGTGGTCCCACAGTGTAAAGGACTCCATCAGCTCCTGCTCCTCCTCTTGGCTCCCCCGGCTTCATGCCCTGGACACACCCACTTGAGGTGTTGCTCTCCTGGTTCCCATCTTGGGAGGAAGTTAAGGAGCATTTGTTCCTGCTCCTGATGGCCTGGCTGGTTTCCCACTTGGATGCAGTGACTGGAGTGTTGACACTTTGAGCCCTGCCCCTCAAGACCTTCAGCCCAAAGTCCACCTCACCAAGTTGGCCAATCTACTGCCACATATTCACAAATATTTTTATTTACATATTAATGCTATAACATTGAACTCTTCCAAGTCATCATCCCCTCTGCAAGCTCAGGATTTACTTCTGAATTACAAAGTCCCTGCTCACAATCTCTAATGGAAAATTAAACAAAACAGTAACTTGTCTAAAACTGGTTTCTTTTGCAATTTTTTGAATGGGCCAGCATTAAAATAAAAATGATGCTGAAATGAAAATAATTATTCCTTTTAGGAAACTTTCTGTGAAAATTACAGCTTTTCCATGCTGTTCTTGAGGGTATCATTAGTGGTTTAGAGATTTGGATACAACAATTATTTTGCTTTTAAGGTAACTTTTGTCCCAAAAGGGTTGTGTATGGATATTTTATCCCAGACTATTTTATGACTGTGTGAATTCACCATTTAAGCTCCAGTTATTTGACAAAGCATTGGGACTCATTTTCTGTTTGTCTTTCCAGGTGTTTAATTCAGAACTATTAGGAGAGCATGTCCATCCCTCATTATCCTTGGAAAATGGCAAATCTGATGAAACAGAAAGGACGCCGAAAATGATTTCTCTCTTTCATCCTTAATTACAGATTTGCATGAACTCATGCAACTCTAAGTTACCTAAAGCCTCAAATTGCTGATTTTGTTGCTATTTTAGCTCAGATTTTTTTAATTCTTATTGTGGAAGAAAAAAGCCCAATTCTTAATCTCTATATTGGAAATGAACCGTTTGTGCTCAACTTGCACTATCTGAATTTTATTTAGGTATTCTTACTGAGCTAAAGCTTGGTCAGCATTCCTTCATTTACAAATTTTCTTCCATTTCTGTTATCCTACTGCTCTAAACTAACCATTTTCCTGAAGCATCTAATGATGTAGAAGTGCCCAAATATTCAGGTAGGAATTATTTCTAGCAAACGACGCAAAACTGTCCTTAAATAAAACTGCTTTTATGGTCTGCAAAACTATAGAGCATTTTGGAAATTTAAATAGACTGCTTGCATACTCTTCAAATGAACATATTTAAATCAGATGGACACATGCAAGGCACAGTGCTCCATTTAAATATTGCATTTTCCTCGGAGATGCTCACGGGATTCCCTGTCCAGTGTGTGCTCCTGCCACTGATTTAAAGGCTTTAACTATCCTTATTGAATTGGAGAAAAGGTATCATGTCAGTAAAGCATTTATTTCTTTAATTTAAGTATTTATTTATTTTATTTAGGTATTTAATTCAACATATGGCCTATGGGAGCTCAGTATTTTAATCTCCAGAGAGCTTTTATGTGACTTTTGTGCTCCATTGCATCCGTCTAAGGAACAGGGAGGATAAATGTGTCTTTTTCCAACTCCCTTTAAACTTCCCATTTTATTACTTAAAAATACACACTTTTATATATACAAGTAAGTATCCATGGGTTCTCTCTCCATGGTTTTCTCAGTGTTCCTCCTCCACATATGTGAAGTTTTTTGGCAGCTCTCACAGCTGTGCTGTCTGTACAAAACCTTCAGTTCCTCAGATGAGAAATGCTGTGGATCAATCCAGATGCTTTCCCCATATTTATTCTACTATTTCAACCCACACCACTTTCTCCCCCTTTTCTTCCTGGCTGCCTATGTGAGCCATTCCTCCTTACCCCACTCTGAAGAATTTTTCTTCCCTGAGCACAAGGAGAGTGGTGTAGAACAAAAGACTTTTCAGAAGGTTAAACTATAGGAAACATTCAAAAGGGAATAAGAAGGAAGGAAAAGAGTAAATTGATTCAAGGGAAATCATCAGATGGATTCAAATGCTCCTCTTCTGCTCTGTTAAAATGACACCTTTTAGGAAACCAGCCTGATCTCTCAGGAGCTGTACAGGAGCTGACACCACAGGAGCACACATTCCTGGGAAATACAGGGGATTGTTCAAGTGCCTTCCTTAAGGTATGAGCTAACACAGCCTTTTGATGACTCGCTAGGATCTTGTGTCATCTGTTCAGCTCACTGATCTTGTCTGGATTTGCCAAGCTTTTCATGGTTTTCCTCCTCTGCAGGCTGCCCATTGGTGGCATTTCCCCACGGCACCCTGCCAATGCAGTCTGGCTAACTCTCTGCTGGTCCTAGAAGCTAATAAATCTTTTCAGGAGTGCAGGCAGCCCTAAAAACGCTCTGAAATTAACTCTGTTTTACGTCCTTGGCTCAGCAGAAAAATTCCCTCTCTGAGAACAAAAGCTCCAACTCTTAAGCAGAGCTGGAAATTCTTGAAGTGGCAAAACATTCCCTAAGTCTGAGCTGAAGTTTAACTCTGGAAAACCAATGAGAGCTGGGCACTGTCTGGGAAGCTGAGCCTTAACTGGCCTGGCTTTTACTTTAGACTTTGAAACCTGATCTAACTGCTTATTGTATTTCCCTTCCCTGAGTAAAACAAATTGCTGTTTTTAGTGAGATTCTGTACTGGTTCACTGCAAAACGCATTCAAATTACTTGAAGGTTGGAAATCAACAAAATAAAGTGTCAGTGAATAAAAACCCATCGAGGAAGGAGAAACTCATTTCTAAATTCATTTTTTTCCCCCACAATCTCTTCAGATAGTCTGATAGAAAAGTGATTGTAGTAGATTTGGAAAGATTTTGTTGCAAGTGTCCTTCCTCCTCTAGATCTGGATCATGTTGGAGCATCCAATAAAGGGTAGTTTGTTCCCTCCTAGTAAACACTGTTGGTTTTTCTTGCTTTTTGAGAGAATTTAGAACACTGTAGAGAAAGAGGTTCTGAAATTTATCGTGAGGCAACTTCTCCAATGTAGGGAAAAGTCATGGCTCAAACAGGAAATAAAATCATCACACCAATTTTATATGTATTATTTTAACATACAAATGGATTGAATGCATTTTGTCTGTATGAGGATTTTCAGATAATTATGAAAAATGATTCCTTTCTATGCTAGGCTTTCTAAAGCTCAGAGTTCTTGCACTCTCTGACACATTTTATCCTTTCTGTTGATGAAATATGAGATTTACAATAAGCTCTATGTCTACCATCGTTCTTTACACTTTGATGAATGTTATACTTATTCCTAAATTTATGAGCAAATGAAAAACTTTTACAGCTATGGAATAGAAAACAGAAAATAGCTTTCTCATTTTAATAACTTTAATTAAATTTTTCTATGTACTGTAGTTTTAACACTCACGAACAGGAATAGATACACCAGCAAGTAATAAATCAGCCTTGCCATTCCTCTGTTATTTCCCACCATGAGTGAATGTTACAGATTTATGTTCCAGTAATTCATCACTTTCCATCCATTATCCTGTGAATAATTTGTTGTGTTTATAATAACAGATTCTAAAACTCATTATGTTTAAATCCTCAGGAACTAGAAAGTGCATAAATTTGAAGGTTAAAAGAAAAAAAAAAAATCCTGAATATGAAATCAGCTGCTCTGGTAAAATACAGATCCAAATTTTTAATTTCAGGGGTGATAAAAGGTTTTTACTTGCTGCAGCTGAGAGAGGGATGGTGGGTAAAGCCTCTGTCAGGACAACTAGAAGTATGTTAAGAAGCAAAGATCAGCTCCAAACTACAAGTCCAGTCTCCTAATGGTTGTAGCCTCACTTTCATTAAATTAAATACATTACTTCATCTGGTGTGTTTTTGTTATGTGAAAACCTAATCAACTTTGCTATCTGAGATCTTTACAATCTTTTATCTGTCTCTTATAGGCTTTTATTTAATCTATCTCATAGCATGACTCTGGCATAAAGTCAAAGGTTGGACAAGAGGACCTTGGAGCTCTTTTCCAACCTTAATGATACTGTGATTCATGTTCTGTGTTACATCACATGTTTGGATTTTGTTATAATCTGATTTTTATGACATCAGAACTCTGAAACCATTGAAAAGGGAAATGTATGCTGGAATAAATACCTGGAAGGACAACTTTAAAACTCAGCACAAGGGCTTGGAGCTGCATCAGGGGAGGTCTAGGTGGAGACCAGGAAAAGGTTCTTCCCCCCAGAGGGTGGCCAGGCACTGGAACAATGACTTTTCCTAAGTTCAGACCTTTCCCACCTTAAATCTGAGTTCCACTCTTCTTTCAGTTAGGTATAAATAAGTGGCAGTTTTCCTCCTTATTGCAGTTGTGAAAGTATCAATCAAACACAGAACTAAAGCAGTCCAATTAAACCATGTGCTGGGAAGCAATTCACCCCCTGATGGAACTTGCTTTGTGGCCCAAAATTCCACACTAGGCTTGCTTTGAGCACTGAAGATAGCAGAGACACTTGAGAAACAGCAATTTTCCCCAGAAATGTGTTTTCTTCTTGAAGAAAAACTTGAAATGGCAGTGCCAGAGTTGCAAGTGTGTTTTGCTAAAGACAGATTCTTTTAAATTTCATGCAGGTAAATATCAGGTAATGACAGCATTCCAAACCAGGGATTTTAAGAGCAGGGCACCACAGAGCTGCCACGTGCTCAGAGCCTTCCCACCCACTCATGAGATGGGAATTGAGAGAGCCTGAGAAAACAGACACCTAGAATCTCAGATGGAAAAGGATGTGGCCAAAATGATAAACATAAAATAGAAGAAGTAAATTTGAAAAATAAATTCTATTAAAGGAGAAAGGAATTGATAACCACAGCACAAAGCTCGTGAATCTTGTAAAGCAAAAGCTGTTTTAGACATTAATTCTGAATCCTCCATCCAAGTGATCAGTGGTGGGTGGAGGAGTTACAGAAAAAGAAGCTTACCCAGGCTACCTGAGAGTCTGAGACACCTGCTGCTGGCACAACCTCCAAACAAACACAAGTCAACCCTGCCTTTACAGGGATTTTTGCAATCAATATTTTATTATTGTGATAAGGTCAGTTTACATTTCTCTGCATAGCATAATATTTTTCAAATGGGATAATTTTGCAAGACTTGGGAACGATTTTGAGCATGAAAACCTAAGGGGAGGTCATCAACACACCACACACTTGCTTCCACATTTGTAATGAAAGCTTAATGCTAAATTCATCACAGCTTCTTATGCAGGTGTGACTGGCACTGGGGATAATCCATGAATGAAAGACTGAAGAAAAAACCCAAGTAAAATTAAGCCCCTGATATACAGTCTACACTGCAAAAACTGGGGGAAAATAATTATTTCTACCAAAAAAAAAATTAGTTACAGAGATATAGGTGAAAGCATTAAAATAACTCAGGTGTTAAACTCCTGCAGAGCATTTATGGTTTCATTTTTTCTCGCAAAAAAACCCTAAAAACCCCAAATGCACAACATATTTTTATGAACAGGTGCTGATTGTGTCAGTAGGATCCCAGGAATCCCAGGACATCTCCAGCCCAACTCCTGCCCACACCAGGGTCAGCTCTGAGGTCAGACCAGATTGCTCAGGGCTTTACTCAGCTGAGGGATAAAAACCCCCAAGGATGGGGATAACAGATTTCTCTGCTTTGGTTCTTGAATTCTTGTAGGGCTATGAAGGAAAGCAATTTTTCCAGACAGATTTCCATTCATGGGATGTATGGAAATAATTCAGTGGGCCATGCCTGAGCAAGGTCCTACTCACTGTGTTTCAGGGTATCAAATCTGGCTCTCAAGGAGACCCAGGGACATTATCACAATAATTTCAATGATGTCAAGTGAAAAGTGTCTATAAAGCAAGAAATCCTTTTTAAATGAGTCCATAAAAAAGAAAAATTGTTTGCAATGTAGAGTGGTCAACAAAACCCTTGCAGTGTTTGAAACGGAACACCTATGAGCTGAATTTATAAAATAGTGATGTTGTAAGAGCAGATCAGCTGCTCTGGAAAAAATATGTATTTAGGGGGAGAAAAAAGGGATTGAGAGCAGCTCTGCTAGGGATATTTACTGTTCATGCAGGCTGAAAGCAAAACTATAGGAATATCCTCTAAAAACTATTTAACAGCAATAAATAAATACATATTCCAGAGAATATATATTGCTGGAAATAATTAAATTTTTTCAGGATAAGTACTTGAAATAGCACAGAAAAGAGAGACATGGTGAACCTGCAACACTTCCCTCAAACAGATGGAAGTTACCTACTGGGGAGTTTAGTGTTTATTCATTTATCAAAACAGAGATTATCTTAAAAAGTGGTAAGGAAATGGCATAGGGCCTGTTCTTGCAATAAAACCCTGCCACCAATGCTGCCTGTAAAAAACTCAGATGTTTTCTGGAGCACAGGCAAAGTATGTGCAGAAACAGCAAATGAATATAAATTACATGAGACAAATGTCAGCTTGCTGAAAATCCCCCTTTTCATCTCTTTATGACACAAGCAGATTGGGTGCTGCTTTAAACCCTGACAGTAGCTAAATTCTTCTTCTCTTTCCTATGTTTGCCTTTCATAGAATCAGAGAATTGTTAAGATTGGAAAATCACCCCAGCACCACCACCATGTGCCTCGAGTGCCACACATTTTTGAACCCTTGAAGGGGTGACTCCCCCCCTGCCCTGGGCAGCCCATGGCAGTGCCTGACCACCCTCTCTGTGAGGAAATTTTACCTCACATCTGATCTAAACCCTCCTTGACATCACTTAAGGCCATTTCCTCTTGTGCTGACAGTTTGCTGCAGGATGACTCCTCATTCTTTGTTATTTCACCAGTAAGAACACCCTGCCAGGCCAGCCTGTGCAAGCACACACTGGGATATTGTTCAGGTTTACAAAGGGATGGTAGTTGTACTTGCCAAAAAAACAGAATCCCTGCAATGTTCCAATTCATCCTGAAAATTAATGCTGTCTTTCAGCAGGAGCCTGAGCAGTTGCTTGAGCCCAAGCCTGCCTTCAGAGCAAGCCAGCCTACAAGAGTGGGATTAGCCAAGGGTCAGGGGACCCTGAGCTGCAGAGCTCTGAGACTGAGCTGTGCTGGCCTCTCCTTCCTCTGAACCACCCCAAGGGACCCAACTCCTGCTCCCAATGACCAGCTCAAGATTTAAGAAATGAATAAATAATATGAGACCCTCCAACTTTTCAAATAGCACAAAACTCAAAGCAATTTGAAAAGGTAAGAGAGAAATTAGAAATTAATTTATGCTTTGCTTTCTATCTGTCGATTCCTGATTTCAGTGTTATCAGTTCAACAGATAGACATGGATACACTGAGTAAATTCCCTAGGATCTTCCAGGGACTTCCCTCACCTCCACAGTCTGGCTGTTCCCTTCATGTTTCTGGTTTCCCACTATGGGATCACAGACTCCCAGACTGGTTTGTGTTGGAAGAGACCTCAAAGCTCATCTCAGTCCAGGGGCAGGGACACCTTCCACCCTGAAGTCATGCAAGTGTGAAACTCTCTCGTTGGTTCCCTCTGAAGTAACTCTTTCCTGGCTTTCCCAGACTCTTCCTCACTCCAAAGATTCAGTTTGTTTACTTCTATAAAAGCACAGCACAAAGAGGGGGTTGGGGAATAAAACAAAGGTAAATTTATTTTCATCAGGGGATGGGAATCTCAGCAGCATCCACAAAAAAGAGATTGGTCTTGGCTATCTTTTATAGAGAAGCCAAATGGCTTTCTACTTACAGGTGCAGTAGGATGGAACACAGTGTTGGTATAGCAAAAGGGTTCCTAATTAAAAAGAAATATTAAAAAAAAAAAGTAGGAAATTTATTTAATAATAATCTTTCAAAAGATAAAATCTGTTTAATTTTTTTTTTTTAATTGGGATCATGATATGGCCTTAAAGACTCTGCACCTTCAAAATCAAACATGGCAGACTCTAGTAAAAGCAAACATTAGGATCTATCTCTGAAGCAATGAGAAAGATCTTTATAATTAACTCATAATTAATATTCAGAATTTCAACTCTTTAGAATCTTCAAATAAAATACCCAAAATGTGCTTAACATATTCCTGGAAATCTAAAAGGAGACTAAACAAATTTGTAACCAACAGCTACACAGAGAAGTTTATAACAAAGTTCTCTGTTTCCAAATATAAAAATATTAGTCAAGGAATGTTGGAGTTTAATTGTGCCAGCCACAAAGTATAGAAAAAAACCTTGTCCCTGTATACGGGATGGTAATTACTATGTTTGTCTTGTGGAAAATTTAATGTTCAGCTGGTTTAGCCAAATTTAAAAATTTACTCCCTAAGAGAAGGCAGGTTCTAAACCACCCCTCCCCCCTGCCAGGTTTGGGAAAAATTAAACTTTGTCCTCAAAAGAAAGTGAAAGTGATAAAAACTATTTATTCAACAAACACCCAGGTAAAGGATAATAATGATAAACAATTAACTCCCCTCCCTATAGAGGGAAAGAAACCTGAAAAAAACAATCCAAGTCCTTCTGTAGGGATTCTCCTTCCTCCTCCTCAGAGCAGGGATGAGGTGAGCCCTCCCCCAGGCCCTCCACCTCAGTGAAAGAAGTTCTGATGTTCTGATGTGAAACAACCCAGGAAAGAAGAAAAAGGGAAAAAAAACCCCCAAAATTCCTGGGAAAAATTCAACCCTCCAGAGGAAAACGAGCCAGGAAAAAAAAAAAAAAAAAGGCACAACAACCAAAAACAAAACCAAAACTCCTCACCTCCCCCTGCTGCTGCAGAAATAAAAAATGGGGAGAGAGAGAGTTCCTTATCTCTGGCCTTGAGCCACTGTTGGAGGTTTGCTCAGTTGTGTCTCTCTCCACTCAGGCTCAGCCCAAAAGCACAGAAAAAAAAAAAGCACATTTCTGGGCATGGAGCAGCAAATAGGGACCACAACATCGAGTCACCCCAAGACAAATGTGCATTCAAGAAGGATTTGTGCATTAATGAGCACCCCAGTAAAGTTTGTGTTGTCCCCTCAGAGCACAGAAATGAGCTGCACAGGCAGAAATCTCAGTGCCAGCACTGAGCACCATCCCACAGGTTCATTCAGCAATCCAAAAACAGGAGGGAAGAAAACCTTTGAAAATTAATCAGTTGGCTCTCCCTGACCAAGGCACAGCATTTTAGGGGGAAAGAATGTTTGTTAGGGAAGGTTTTACTGATAAAACCATTTCTGAGGTTATTCTGGTCCCTGCAAAACCCTGTACAATTCCCTGAAGCAAAATGCCCAGACTCAGAGGCATTCAGGCTCCAGAAGCTGCAATGAAATGCAGGTTGCAGAAGCTGAACCCAGTCCTAACGAGTCCATCAAACCCCCCGTGAATGCAGAGTGCTGCAGGGTGGCACCACGGCCTGTGGCAGGAGAGGTTCTGCCACAGAGCTCTCCTTGAGCTTCTCACACCTCTCTGCCACAGAGCTCTCCATGAGCTTCTCACACCTCTCTGCCACAGAGCTCCCCATGAGCTTCTCACACCTCTCTGCCACAGAGCTCTCCTTGAGCTTCTCACACCTCTCTGCCACAGAGCTCCCCATGAGCTTCTCACACCTCTCTGCCACAGAGCTCTCCTTGAGCTTCTCACACCTCTCTGCCACAGAGCTCCCCATGAGTTTCTCACACCTCTCTGCCACAGAGCTCTCCTTGAGCTTCTCACACCTCTCTGCCACAGAACCAAGCATGGCTCTGTGATGGAGCAGCAAAGGCCAAGGAGCCTCCACTTCTGGCACCACTTCCCAGCCTTCTTCCCCTGAAACCACAAGGCATTCCCAAATATATTTCCATTTTTGATGCATTCTACTATACCTGAAGGCCCATGGACAGAATTATAGAATCACAGACTAATAAAATTCTTTGGTTTGGAAGGGACCTCAAAGCCCACCCAGTCCCACCCCCTGCCATGGGCAGGGACACCTCCCACTGTCCCAGGGTGTTCCCAGCCCCATCCAGCCTGGCCTTGGGCACTGCCAGGGATCCAGGGGCAGCCACAGCTTCTCTGGGCACCCTGTGCCAGGGCCTGCCCACCCTCCCAGGGAAAGTTTTCTAAAATAATCTAATCTAAATCTAAATATCTTACAGTAATTAGTCCAAAAAATACCAGCACAGGCTCTTCACTTCCAAAGGTGGAACCCAGCTAATTTTCAAAGCCTTTCAGCACTAAAAAGCGAGGAGGTGCCTTCCATCCTGGACAAATGACAGGCACATTTTGTGCCCTATAGGAAGGTATCTGCCATGGTTTCAGAATTTCTTTAAGTTTCAGATGTTAATTATTAAGGTCATAGGAAATATGGAAAGATATTTGTATCCAAAGATGGAGCCTGACAAATTATCACGTATCCAAATCTTGCTTTGCAATATTGCCAGTTTTGGATAGCAAAGATTATTTTCCAAAGAACATAATTTCTTTTCTGGAAGTGAAAATTGCTTCATTAAGGAGAATACAAGGAGAATATAAGGAGAAAAAAGACATAAAGAGAAAAAGAAGATAAGGAGAAAAAGAATTCTTTTCAACAGCACTGACTTTTGTTGATTTTTTTTCATGACTTTTTCTAAATGGTAATTCTCTTTGCAAGTAAGAGTATCTGTATAACAACAAACACCAAAACCAGAATCCTTTGAAATTTCTCTTGTCACTAGACAAATTGTTTTCTCTTATCTGCACATTTAAAATAATGCTAATCCATTTTTTCTTGTTAAACACTCCAGTTTTATAATATCACCCACTAGTTACAATAGCAAGAGAGACTAAACCATAAAAATAACAGAAGTCTAACAGAGGATGAAGAAATTAAAGACATAATGCAATTAAATGAAAAAAAAAACATGAAAGAATCCTTCCAGGCCTTGCAATTTACATCCCTGTTCATCCACTCTTCAGTAATTTCTCCTCTTTGTTTTACACTGCCTGGAACACAATTTGGATGGTATATTATAGCTGTATATTGTACCTTTTCTGTAACCTCCTCATACCTCAAGAAATTTCCATTATAAAGAGCTGCCCCTGCAACCATATGGTTTTGTCCCAGCTCTAACTTGTCCTACAGAAGAAAACAATGTCATTTACAACATCCAATATAATGTCTGGTGATTCTACTGGAATTGTAGAGAGGAAAAAGATGTTTCCTGCTTTTTTTCTTTTTTTAATACAAGTAAATAAGAATCAGTTTTAAAATAAAATCCACATTCACAGATATAGGCATTGTCTTCTTAAAATAAAACAACATTGCAGGACAGAACTTATAAAACCTGTACACAGCTTTATTAAAATAAAGGATATTGTGATGCACATTTCTTCATTATTTCCATTCATTCAGCCTCACCAAAATAATTTTAGCCCATAAGCCAAATTTATTCATTGGCCTAGAGATAAATCCAAAGTTAATGGAAATATTTTAGGATCCCAAAGATTAATTCTGAGAATCCCCTCAGGAAGGTGGCTGAAACCCAGCTGGTCCAAAATGCTCTCACAGACACAGCCCACGTGTCAGAGCAGATTCCTGGCTGCCATGCACGCTTTTCCTGCCTCCTGTGGGCCTCTTTAACCTGGGGTGTGAGATGTGCTGCACATGCTGCAAGACACACTGGAAACACTCCAGTACCACCCAAAATATTCGTGTATCTGTGAACTTCTTGTATCTATGGACTTTAATATCTGGTTTGATCTTAAAAGGAAAAGGAAAACCATGTCTTTTTCTGCTCTCTTAATATGAAATATCAAGAGATTTCTTTTCCCCTTCTGTGCTAGGTACAATTTAACCTTATAACCTTCTTATGTATTGTTTTTTCAATTAATTTATACCGTAAAGTAAAATTATTTTCATTATTTCTTAACACAAGCAGCATTTTTTTCCTAATTTTCTAGTTACTAGAGGCAGAGGGAACCATCCCTTACTGATTGCCTGGTCTTGGCTCAAACTAATTTAATAATACAGACAGTGATAATGTTATTATGGGATGGCACCTTGATATGTGCAGAAAAGAGCCAACCAGAAAAACAACATCTCGATATACACACCATGTTTTTGGTTCAGGAAGAACACTATTTAAAGTTTTCACTGTTTGTGTTTTCTCAACTGATAATAAAGCAGCTAAAGTAACTATTTTGGTTTGATTAATATGGAAAAAACGCTTTTCATTTGTGTAGTGGCTTTTAAAATACAAAATAGCATCAAGGTCTTAGAAAAATTTTAAGGTGCATATAGGCCCTGTGGCTGAGTCACTTCATCCACCACTGCAGTGAAACTGCTGCTGACTTGAAATGTGAGAAATGTTTCAGCTCATGGCAGCACAGTCAGGCACAGGAAAAGAATGGAAGAGCAGCTTCTCAGTGTAGAGCTGAAGGGAAAATGAGTTTCATGGATGGAAAGGGAGCCAGGCTTTGGGGCTCCCAGCCCTTTCCTTTAACATTTCTGTGCCTTTGGGTCAGGCAGTGTTGAGGAACCCTTTGGCCAGGACACTCAGATTACAGATCTTCTATCGTCCCATCATGTGTGATTATTTCTAGAGAGGATTTTCCCAACTGTACAAGCACTTTTTTCTCCCTCTGTAATAAGAAATAACTGCAGTGTTGACAACTATTACAGCAATGGTTCAGTGCTACTGAGCATTGATTTTTGCCCCATTTTCTGCAATTTGGCTAATTGGTAGCTTTATTCATAAACCCACATCGAGTGACTTGCTGAATCGTTATCAGTTCCTGGTGTCTCAGATATCAGTTCTCTTCAGAGCCTCTAGCCCACTGGAGAACAGCATTTTCTCCCTAAGAAAAGCAGGAAGTCCTTCCTCTGCATCCCTGGGAGATGTTCCTCCCTGCTGGCATGTGGCAGAAGTGGGTTGTCCACGCTGCTCACTCTTGCCAGGAGCAGCAGCTGGGACTGCCCAGGTGGTCAAATGCTTCCTTCATCTCTTATATTCCAGATTCTTCCATCCCAGCAGGTACACTGGAGTCTTTTGCACTCAAGTCCTGTGTGTCAGCTTATCTTTTTTAGTGTGAACACAGAGGGAACCTAATAAAACACATTTTGTTTAAAGTCTTAAACACGCCCGAGTGGTGGCAGTTTAAAGAAATGGCAGCTGCATGGCCCCAGGACTTTTTTCATATGTCCTGCCACTGTGATGCAAATAGCATAAGTGCCTAAAAAGACATGGTCCAGCTGGGCACGTTAAGAGGCATGAGCACTCAGTGGTTTAATAAAGATCCAGGTCTATTACTGGCACCAAAGGCGAGGTCAATTTAGGAAACGCTGTGGCTGATTCACAACCTGCTTCTTGCTCCTTGTTTTGATGAGAAAACACAGTATGGGTAAAACTGAAAGTGAGACCTCGCAGTGCAGCTCACATTGAGTTTTCTGAGAGTATTTATATGGTTCTTGGCTATACATGCTGAAAACAGGCTTTGACTTCTTATTATGTCCACTGTTCGTTACCTATTTCCTGAACAAATGTCTACTTTGACACCTGAAAGCTGAAGAAATGCTTTTAAAAGTCTGATGTGACATACTTCTGTCCTGCAATCTAATCCCACAAAGGCACAGAGAAATACATAAATGCTTCTGAGAGACACAAAATCCAAGTGGCTTGGAGGACACCCCCAAAATAGAGAGCATTTAATGAAGAATGCTCTGCTTTGAACTGTCAGGTTGTCCTGAAGCATATGAGGTTTTAGAAAGAAAAGCAGCAACTAAAGCTCTATCTGCCTAGGAAGTAAAATCATTATATAATTGTTGAGACTTCTCAGCAGTGTATGTAGGAAAAGGCAGGGTAAATCTTCTTCCAGGGAATGGCAGGCTCGTTTAGAGGCAGCTGAGTTCCAGTCAGCTGAATTCTACATCTCCTACAAATTATTACTGTGGTTACATTTCCCTCTGTTTATACATTTCCTGGGTTTCACTTCCTTGCTTGACTTATTGATGATGAGCAAGCCTTCAAACCAGAGGTCATGAGGGACTGTTAGTAGGGAAGGTGTTAGGCTTCCCTGCCAGGACCTGCCACTGTCAGGTCTAAGGAAATGACTGAAAAGGAGTGTCACAAAACCAGCCTTTGTATAAGTACCCCAGCTAAAGCAGACTGAGTGAAAAAGAGCAAAAAAGCCCCAATTTATTTGGAGTGTGACAATTTTTGGATGAGCAGCAGGGTCGTGCTTCAATGAGTAAAGTCCTTGAACGTTGCAGACTGATGTCATGTCCAAGGAACTGCAAAACAAGTGTCTTTACATGAATGTGAGGGGTTCTTAATGTTGGCTGTGCCTGGCTGACCTCAGACATACTCATGGGGCTTTGGAAAAGGTGCAGAAGATTCAGACAATTGGAGTTGCATGGAATCCCAGAGGCAAGGAATCCCCAAGGATGGAAAACACCTTTAAAATAGAGCCCAACCACCATCCCAGCACCCACCACCATATTTACCACTAACCACTCCTCAGAGAACATATCCACGTGCTTTTTGAACACTTCCAGCTGTGGTGACACCACTGCCTCCTTGGGCAGCCTATTCCAATGCCTTACAACACTTTCTGTGAATTTTTTTTCCTAACAGCTAATCTAAACCACTCCTGGTGAAACTTGAGGCCATGCAAAGAACTGCTGCTGCTTGCAAGCAAATCAAAAGCCTCTGCTGTGGCACCAAACTTCATTATTCCTTGCACAATAGAGGGGACTTGAAAACAGAATGAAAATAAAAAGACAAGCTAATGAAAACTTACTGTAGCAAGAGTCATTAACTGCTTAAATAAATGCAGTTTCTAGGCTTATTACATTAGAACAAGTGTCACTTTTACTGACTTGAAAATGTGTGGAGCTGCTGCAAACTACTGCTGCATCCCCATAAAAGATAAAGAGAGAGGGATTTTATAGGCTCACAATTGTGTTTACCAGGGGCTAGAAAAAGGAAAAAAGGGCTGGTCAGATTAAAAAAAAAAAAAAAAAACAAAACAAAACTGTGCATGTTTAGGGCAAAGAAAAGAATCATCTGCCATGAAGATAAGAAATTGAAAGCCTGTTCAAATTCCTCCAGTGCAAATGTCCTTATTCATCAGTTTGTTTATTTCTATTTTTCATGGACAGATACTGATAATTACCCGGCCTATCCAAAACACACAGACACTTGTTTTCCCTAATGGCACCAATTTTTCATGGAACGAGGTGATCCACCAGTTTTCTTCCCTTCCCGTGGTCAGTTCTGCAGGATGAGAGACCTTTCCTGCAGTCCAACGTTATTTGGAGGGAAACCAAAGGAGTGGCATTGCTGGGCTATGGCTCCACTCACTGCTAAGGCTCCTCTTTCTCTCTGCTGGGTCCCACATGGAAACATTCCAGGGGTGTTTTCCTCCTAAAGTCCTCCCAGCAGCTGGGATCAGAGCTCTCAGCCAGAAAGGGTAGAGCAGAACCTTCACCTGATATCTGATAACATTCAACAAGCTCCCAGAGGCACAGGGGTGTTGGACAGCTCTCAGAAGGGGCAATAAATGGAATGGAAAAATAATGGAAAAACAATGAAGTTATTTACAGCAGTGATGAGCTGCAAGATTTAGAGACATTAAAGTATATAACCTATTACACCATTTCTCAATTTCTACTGAAAAAAAGAAAGGAAAACATCATATGAGTTTCCTTGCTTGACTGGGGAGAATTATTAGTGAGCTGTGACAGTACTCTGTAAAAGGCAATTTGAATATGCTTTTAATCATGACCTCCCTGACAGGTGCAAAACTGCTTTAAATGGAGGTGAGATGTCCAAGGCAAATGGTGTTTTATATTTTGAGTAAGCTTCATTGCTTTTTGCAGCACAGATTGGAAACCAAGGGAAATCTAAAACCTGTAAACAGCTTTTCTTCTTATTTAAAATCTGTATATTTTCATCTCAACCCCCAGATAAAATATTAAGTTTAGCTAGAGGAGGACAGATACCAAATTCTAAAGCTTCAGAGGAAAAGAGAGAGTGAAAGGAAAGATGAAAAATATCTTAAAAGCTGGTTTCTGCAGAAAGGATAAATATTACCAGTTGAACAGAGGAAGCCATATGCTTTAGGGATATATTAATTCCTCCGAGGTCAGGGCTCCTCTAACACACCTGCTGACATGTCACAAGGTAGCCTGAATGAAGCTTAATACTTATGAAAAGTTGGGGGCTGATGATGATTCAAAACGCAGATATTGTACCTGTGAAATATTCTACTGAGAACTGGCAGCTGAGAGACCCTTGAGCTGCTTTACTCCTGCTGGAGCTAAAGCTGTGAGGTGAAACTCACCCCACCCAGGCTGCAACTTGAAACCCAGCACAGGCTGGCTAAAAAATGAAACCATTTTTTATTTCTGACTCTTCAGTTTTTTCAGTAAGAGCCCTGGATTACCTCTGGCTGGGATTCTTACTGGGACAGGGAGCTTTTTGGGAATTGAGGATGACTTTGTACTCTTCCCTTGTACTCTCTTCTCTCGTTCCCCAAAGCCCCCCTGTCAGCAGTGCCCTTGAAACACAGCAACTGGATCCAGAGGAGGCAGTCTGTGTGTGTTGCCAGGCTTGCTCTTTTGATGATTTAGAATGGTTTTTTAAGCAGCCTGTCACTTTCGAAAGTTCTACATGAGCTAAATAAAATCAATGAATAGACAGTAAATTTAAAATATTAATATTAGGAGAAAAACCAGAAATAAATTACACGTGTTACTCTGTTAAATATATTTCCTTGCTCTGTCCTGCCACACATTTCAGTGCAAGTACAGGAAATGACCATGGTTTAACGGGCTATTTTCCCTGTGTTTTCTCCATCCCACCTCCAGCTGGGGCAGAGTGGATGGTTCACAGATGGGTGGATTAACATCTACAAAGCATCTGGCAGGGAATGCAAGCCTGTGAGGTATTCAGCTTCCCTGGAAGCTGAAGGCATACAGCACTCAACCGAGAAGGCTTAATTGTGCAATGCTTGGAAGCAAATTTCTTCATTGCCCAGTTGGTTACCAGTTTAAAAAATGGAAACATGAACACTCGTGGCCTTGTCAAGCCTATGTTAGACAACATAGAGCTGCCATGGTTACTCAGAAATATTCACACAGGTATTTCTCCTTCTGCTGCCTTGTGGCAGCATGTTCCACAGATGTAGCTGTGTGTTATCCCTTGGACTTTTAAATATCCTGCCTCCTTTTTTCAGTGAAGGACTTGGAATCCTGCAAGTGTACAAGGATGGGCCTTAGAGCACCCTGGGGTAGTGGAAGGTGTCTCTGGCCATGGCAGGGGGTTGGAACAGGATGGGCTTTACAGCCCCTTCCAGCCCAAAGCTTTTGATGATTCTGCTGTACACTCCATGGCTTGCACTGGAAGCACGTGGATGATCCAGCGACTCCAGCAGTGCTTCCCCATGGAAGCAAGAAGGGCAGAAGGCTGACAGACACATGGAGCTGCACCTTGATGTGCACAGGAAGTTTATTCAGTGTTTTCCATGCTCAGCAAACCAGCCAGGACTGTCCTTCCTTCCTTGTGATTTTTGTCATTGATTCTGTGCCCCTGAGCTGTGCCAACATCTGACTGTACACAACAGTAATGCAGAATCTCAGCATCAATGCTTTGGGGTGGCCTCAAAGACCATCCAGTTCTGCCCCCTACCATGGGGAGAGACACCTCCCACCAGAGCAGTTTGCTTGGGGACCAGTCCGATATGACCTTGAACAGTTCAAACATAATTTAATCAGTTTTGGCAAGCTAGCAAAAAATAGACAACATCAAAAGGCCTCTCCCAGTGGAGACACTGGATTCTTCAGCTTGGGAGAGCACTGTTGCTTTCCAGATGAAATATTAATTTCCCAAGACATCGCTGGGTCACATTTTTTTAACCTTTCTTTACCCTTATCTTCTCTCCTGCCTCTGTGATATCTTAAATACGTGACTAACTTAATGCCACAATTACCCCCTTGGAGGCAGCAAAAGGCACAAGACAGCAACAACAGGAATTTTGGCACAGCTCGTGCCAAACTGCAGCTTTCATTTACAAATCCAGGAGATGGAATACATTTCTATCCAGCGAGATCATTGTGTACCATATGAATAATATTCTGACTGAGGATAACATGCAAAATAAAAACGAGCTGGCATTTTGATATAACACAAGCAAATGCTTTGCTTTGGAAAAAAATGCATGATCTCCCAAGGATGCATTTGGCATCAAAATTGGGGTTTAGCTGACTCATTTTTAAAAGAGATTTCAAAATCAATTGCATAAAAACATGAGAATAATTCAGCCTTTATAAACAGTCTGTATAAACTGTCAGAAGGCAATCTTCTCACGA
The DNA here is from genome assembly GCA_013397235.1 of Lanius ludovicianus. NCBI lineage: Eukaryota > Metazoa > Chordata > Aves > Passeriformes > Laniidae > Lanius > Lanius ludovicianus. The sequence goes on along the minus strand of VYXG01002167.1, from coordinate 127,651 downwards.
TGGTGTGGAAAACCCATATACCAACTTTTAACCAGGATCAAAGGTAATATAAGAAAATATTTAGGTGTTTTCCACTATAGCTTCTTGCAGTTGTTCACTGTATCTTCTTTGTATTATCCAAGACTACTAGCAGGAAATTTCCTGGAGCAGAAAGGCACCTCACCTTCTTTTAGGCTTTTCTGATTTCTTTCTCTGTTCACAGTTGGTACCACTGCTGGTATTCCAAGGGTCATGTGGATTTCTGTGCACCACAAATGGCACTGCGAAGGTGCTGAGCCCTGTTTTACTGTACATCTGCTACCAAGCCCACAGGCAACCTGTCCTGCCTACCAAGTAACACCAGAAATTCAATTTTCACTTCTCATTTACAGCTTAAATCTTATACAGCTACAAATTAAATGAGGCAGATGTGATCAGAGGGGGCTGTGGGGACACGTGCTCACCTAGCTCTGACTCCTTGGTTTAGTTCAGGGTTTAAACCCAGGAACTTGGATTGTGTGGGTTCAGCTGATAAAGGTTTATTACTGCTGAGCATGCAAGCTCTGATGAAAGGCTCTGGCAAAGTAGGAACAAGGTCTGAGCAACAGCAGCAGGGAGTGTAAGGCAAAATGTCTCTGGCGAGGCACAAATAGTTGCTCTGCCTGTGGCAGGATTTGTCCCAGGATACCACTGCAGTATGGAGAGAAAAATGGGCAGGCTTTGAGGATTTTACTGTAGTAATGACACTGGCTGTGCTTGGTCCCATTACAGCTCTTCTGGAGGGGATTACCAGAGGAAGGGTGTTCTTTCCCCAAACAGAAAGAGCCCCACTTTCATCTTAGAGCACTCAGCTTTCCAAAGGCATTAGAGAAGTTTCCTAGCCCAAATCTCCTAAAGAAGCCATGGTGCAATGGGACAAGAGAGAAGACCCTCTAGTGGATTGCTAACAGAGAGGAAACAAATACAGAGGGAAAAAAATGATGGGTTGTGCACAAGGGAGAAGATTATTGCATCCCACATGGATCTCTCTTGTGCAGCATATTCCTAAATCATCCGGAAAACGGTGCGAGTAATGAGGTGAAAAAGTCAAAATTCAACATTTTAAAAATGCAATAAAGACCTTCAGCTGAACTGAATAATTCCTCAATGGATTGTTTGTTCACAAACACTTTTATATTTAAACTGTTTACTCCAGTATTTGAAATCTCTTTTTAACATAGGAGAATACTCTCTTGCCCAGCTACGTTTCTGCACATCTCCTGGGCTTGCTGAAGAAATAGTCAAATTTTGATGGCAATTACAAAAGCCATGTGCCAATCTTCTTCACCTTCCTGAAGAACTACATTTGTATCTTACCCCTTATTCACATTTTTTCCCTTTTGCTGACTGTCTCCAAAGTTGTTAAGAGCTTGTGCTGCAAAATCTTGGCCCTTGTTGTCCAAGTAGATCAATGAGAGAAACTTTCCTGGAGTGACTTTATTACAGTTGTCAACACCTCAGCTGGGTCTCACAAGCAGATATTCAGAAGATGAACACACTGAAAGAACTGGATGTGAATTGTCAAAAGTTGCCTTGCCTCTGGTGCTTTATGCATATTTATTGACTCCCCTATTTTAACACACCAAAATAAAAACAGGTGGCAGTCCCCAGTTGTCTTGAAGTGTCTCAAATGATTCATAGGGGAAAAATGAGAATCAGAGAACCCCTGCTTGGTGCTTCCAGTGAGGAATGCAGCATAAACAGTGGAAGGAAGGTAAGAGCAACATGTTTTATAATAAGATCTGGAATGTGCAGCAGCTGCTCTCGTTGCACAGACTGTCCCCCTCATTTCTAGAGACATGGTGAGGATTTATAGCAAGACGCACCACTACTTCAGAGAGTGTCATATCCATATGTTTTAAGGTGAAGAGGGACTGTGGAATTCCTCTGATCTGACCTTGAACAGTGTAGGGCAGTGAGTGGTGCCTCTCAATTTGTCCATTAAAGATTCCTCCTTCCCCTACGAGTGAATGATGTTATCCCAGGAACCATGGCTGAACAGCAGGCCCTCCCTTAAGTACATCCAATCATAAATTAAGCACTCTGAATCTAATTCTTCCTTTCAGCTAAAAGGCATTGAATATAGTGATGGATAAATAAATGCCTACAAATTCTTCAGTGGGCAGGCACATTGGAAACCAATATTTATTGGACAATCCACAGTAATCCTTTGTTCCTTTCAGCTTCCAGTTTTTGGGATAAACCTTCCTTCTTCTCCCATTTAACACAGGGAAAACTTTAATCAGACTTTTCTGATACCTGTGTTTGCCTTCTGACCCTGTACTTCACCATTGTCTGCTGCAGGAGCTTTGATCTGTGTGGAGCTGTTTTAGAAACACATCTGCAGCTCACATCTCCCAAGGACATCATGTGGAAACCAGATCCCACTTCTTGGTGGGTGAAAACGATTGGATGATTTGTCCTTAAATCTTTCATCCATCACTTTCTTTTCCGTCTAACAAAGAGCAAAGAACACCTTGAGCAGAAATCACACCTGCAACCCACATAAGACACTGCAGTACACTGAAAATCCCAACAGTGCTGTAAAACCAAGGACTAAACCACGAAAGGTTGGTATGGTTTTGAAAAAGTGAAATTGCTCCCTCTGTGCAAGCAGAAGTGAAACTTGTGCATCATAAACTCAATTTCTAATCACTGCAACTGCCTCCTACTATGTTGTTCATTTCTAGAGGATTCAGATGAGAAGATACACATGCACACATGCTGGAAGCAATCCCCTTACACCTGTATAAAAGTTAAATTTTAAATGAGAAAGGCCAAACAAGTTCAGATTGAGCAAAAGATATGCTCAATTAATTTCCACACCCCCTACCCTTGCCATAGTACCTGGGCACATTTACATGTATTCCTTCTGACAGATTCCTGTGAGGCAGGGAATTGGTTTTATCTGTGGAAAAGCAGGCTAAAGGATTTGTGAATGGTCACACAATGAATCTACAAGGAAATAGGGATTTGGGCATAAGTTTTCTCAGTCGCAAGAAGCACTCTAAGCCCTGGACTCTGCATCTATTTCAAACAAAGGTCTATAAGCTTAGTCACCCATATTTTCTCAGTTAGCAGTTAGTTCTGAGTCCCTTAATGAGCTGTATAAGTCAGCATTTCTCTAGAAGTGACTACAGAAAGATCTGAGCCTACTCCTTTAAACCCACAGGGCTAAATCTCCCAGAATATGTGCATATAACACTGCTTATTTTTCCATCCCACAAAGCAGATATATTTGAGCCATACATAAAGAAAACACAATGGAATATCCTGAAAATGATACAGTGGGGTATCCTTTCCCTGCAAGAAATGGACAATGCAGCTGGACAAGGGTTTTTCTGCTTTTAAACTCTTTTTGAAAGGAAAACGCTTTTCATCAGTTAGAGGTATAGACAGAATGTGCATCTTCCTCACAGTTTCATTTTTCCTTCTTTCATGAAAAGTTGTATTTTTTTAAAGACAGAGGTGGTTTTTGCTGTGTTTTGGAAGGGGTTAGGGGAGAAGTTCCTCTGTGTTTACCCAAAACTGAAAGTGCTTTCTTTTGAAAACAGTGTCATGGATCTTGCTGAAGGATTCACATGTCACACTCAATGTCCTCTGGTGATGAATACCTCACCTCTCCCCATCATGGCAGTGTGCTGACCTAATCATCAAACATTTTAAGAAAGATCTTGAGCTCTTAGAGAGTGCCCAAGGAGGGACATGGAGATGGTGAAAGGTCTGGAGGGGAAGCCACACATGGAACAGCTGAGGTTTTCAGTCTCACTGAAAAGCTGACATTTGACAGAAAAATATTCTCTGAACATCTGTAATGGCAGTCAGTGCTGTCTCACTAGCTCAGCAAGGTTATAGGAGTCAGAGAATCACAGGCTTAAGGGCTGCAAGGGACCTCAGAAGGTTACTGGTCCAATCTCCTGCTGAAATCAGATGAAGATGCACAATCTCTTTGGGCAACCTCTTCAGTTCTGAACTGTCCTCGTGGAGAAAAAGTTTATCCCCCCATCTAAACTGAACCACTCTTGTTTCAGTTTATAGCTGTTGGCTCTTGTACTCTTCTGCCTCACCCTGAGTGTCACTGATGAGATGTTAAACAGGGCAGGTTCCAGAACAGAGCCCTGTTATAGTCTGGTTATTAATGGGCTCACAGCAGAGTAATACAGCGAGCCCATTAACAAGCAGACTGTAACAGGGTGAGGCCCCTCATCCTTGACCTTCTGAAAGCAGTCAAGCTGTGTTTGTTGTCCATGTGATTGTCCTCCCATCTGGGCTGCACTATTGAAAGCTGCCTGGCCAAAGCCTCACTGCAGCAGAGGTAAAGGGCAGTCAGTGCCCTCATTCACTCATCCAGTCACTTCCCTACAGGGTAATCTGGTGGGTCAGACATGGTTTAACCTTGGTCAATCCATGTTATTCCCAGCCACCTTATGTGGCCATCATGTCCCCAGAAAAGTGCTCCTAGAGGTGTCACTCCAGGATTTTCCCATTGATCACAACCAAGGTGATCAGTTTCTTAGATAATTCTTTCGGCCATTTTAGAAGATGAGTTCAGCTTTTACTTCTCCAGTCGTCATGGAACTTCCTCAGTCCTCACCACCTTCCAAGAGCAGCAGAAAGGGGCCTTACAAGGACACCACCCAGCCCTTTCAGGACCATGCTAGGTCCCATGGGCTTGCATGATCCAGTCTTTCTCATGTAATTCCTGACTCAACCCTCATTCTCTCTTGGTAGCCCTTCTTTCCCTCGCACCTCTTCACTGAGTTTAGGGGCAGAGAAAAGCTTGTTGATAACAACAGATGCAAACTGGATATCTCTGCCTTACTCTGCCTCTATTTCTAAATCACTTGTCCCACACAGCAGTGAGTCCAAATTTGCCTTGTGCAGGATTTCGTTGCTCACATATGAGCTCCTTTTTCTATGCCCTTGTTGTCCCTTCCTTGCAAGTCTATATTCCACCTAATCTTTCATTTTCCTAACACTTTTATTGCATGTTCAAGGAAGTTTTTAAGTTTCACACTGGCAGCATGACCCCGTTCCCACCTCCTGTGCAGTGCCAGTTTGCTTTAAAGCTCTGTCATGGCTCTGCTTGCCCAAGCTGGGCCCCTGATACCTCCACTCATCTTCCTGACTGTGCCTAGAGGATGCTCTTCTCCCAGCCTTGCCAGTTTTCCAGAGCTCCTCTGCCTTCCAAAAAACTTTCCAGTTCCCTGGATAACCCAAAGTCTCTTCTCCTAAAGCACAAGGTCTGTACTCAGCTATTCTCTTTCCTCCTTCCCCTCCAGAACCTGAATATTCGTGGCTTTTAAAGCCACAAATTCTGACATTGCCACAGAGCACATCCTGATTAATCAGCAACAGCTTTGTCTGCAGCCACATCTGTTGATCCACACAGCACCTCTATCAGAAAGTTATTCCCAACAACCTCCTTGAGTGCTGGTGTCCCACCATGCTGGCAGATGTCAGACAGGTTAAAGCCCGCCTTGAGAAGCAGGGTCTGTGACCCAGAGACACCCACAGATGTCCTTGAGTCACTTAAGGAAGACTTCCTTCACTCCTCACCCTGACCAGGAGGTCTGTAGGTCACTGTCACTGCAGTGTCATCCCCTGCCTGCCTCTCCTCTGATCCTGACCCAAAAGCTGTTGCCCAGATGTTGTTCATGCCAAGCCAGAGCTCTGGCATCAGAGCCTTAACAGAGGTAAGTGAGGAGTGGATGGGAGACTGGGAAAAGGAGGGAAAGGCAGTGGGGGAAGGATCCCATCTCTTGATGTGTGCCAAGGCTCCTTGATCCACAAAAAGAAGGGCCCATACTCAGCAACAACGCCCTGTTGCCAGTGCAGGTGTTGGGTCCCAAAATCATTCCCCAGCTTTTTTCCTTCTTTGGGGAGCACCAAAGAAAATCCCATTCTCCAGGTCCTTGGGCCCCCAGGAGTAATGTGGGAGGGAGGGGG
>VYXG01002167.1:83120-121657 GCA_013397235.1 Lanius ludovicianus | reverse complement strand
AAGGGAAGGGAAGGGAAGGGAAGGGAAGGGAAGGGAAGGGAAGGGAAGTCTGTCTAGCAAATTCTTTAGACCAGGTCAGAGTAGAGAAGTTCAGTCAGAAGTGACCTACAACAATAACCTTTTTTATTCCCAAGTATCACCATAATTACCTCATTCCTAGGAACAACAGGGGAGAATTCAGCACTGAGTGAATTATTGACTCGTGCAAAAACAGTTAGAAGAAGTGTGTTAATATTTCAACAACATGAAGAATTGATAGCAAAATGCTTCCTTAAAATGAAGGACATTTTCAGCATGTAAGATTTCATTTCACGTTCATATTTCATTAATATGTAACTTTAGAAAAAGGAGGGAAGTGCTTGAATGTTATTTTTTTGTTTTCTCTCTAGATATTAATATAAGAGATTATTTGGCTGATGGGTTTTTTTAAAATTCTTAAATAAATCAAATTATATGAGTTTTACAAAATGAAAATCTGAACTAACACAAGCAGGCAGAATACTGGCCTCTCTGGAGGGTAGCTGAAATTAGGATTTTAATTACTTTTTGATCAGAATTGTGACTACTTCTCACAATCCCAACCTCTACAGAATCTCAAAACATCTTTCATATACGTGTTTGCTTTTGCTAGTCATTACACCATATTCAGTTCACACTTTTTGATGGTTTTATAGTGAATTAGATAATTCCCAAAACTACCAGAAAGAGAAATGGGAAAAAATATTTAGGAGAGAGTTATGTGTAGTTCATACACAAATATTTAGCTCTCAACAAGTCAATGTTTCAAATGATTGCCTAAATGAAATAATTTTGAGAAATTTTTTAGAAAATTTTCATGTGCTTTCACAATTAAATCTTGTGAAGAGAATGGTTTGGATTGGAAGGCATCTCAAAACTCATCCAGTCCCATCCCTTGCCCCTTTCCACTAGGTCAGATTTCTCCAAGCTCCATCCAGCCTGGCCTTGGGCACTGCCAGGGATCCAGGGGCAGCCCCAGCTGCTCTGGGCACCCTGTGCCATCCAGCCTACATGAGAAATAAGCTGTAGGGATGCTGTAATGATTTAGTAAAGCCTGGCAGTGCTGCTTCCCTTACAAGAGCTCCATCCCTTCTGCTGGATTTACTCTCTCTGCTAAAAGCCAGATTTTTTAAGTAAATCAAAGTGCTAAGAAGCAGATAGGGAAAAAGACTGCCTTAGAAGAGAAGGCAGATGAAAAACCAGAGGACATCTTGGGTCAAATCTGGCCTTTCACCTGCTGCTGCTAAGATGTTTGTGAAATCTGGAGGCCAAATGGGCAAGCACATCTATGAGCCTTGCTCAGAGGGATCCCTCTACTCAAAACCCTCTCTCTTCATCCAGGTTTGCAGTTTAAAAAAGCTGCTCACTGATTGCAGTAATAGCCTCAACCACTTTTTATTTACAAGTTCCAACACACCAGAATTTTTGAGTCATTTTTTCTTTCCCCTCCAAGGACACCTTGCGACCACTCCAAAAGTGCCAAATATAGGTGCAAATATCAGAAAGGAGCCCAGAAGCACTGCAGAAACTCTGCAGTTTATCTTGGAGACGTGCAGCAGCTTCCTGACAGCTTGGCTTCGACTTCAATTTTCTTTCTCCCTGCGCCAGGCACCATATGCTGACTGCTACACTGAAATGACACTTAACCCACAAGCCTGCAACAGAGAGGCTATATTTAAATTCAACTGTTAGGTGAAAGTGTGTTTTAGAAAAACCTCCAGGAAGTGGCATCCAGATGGTTACAGAGAAGAATCTATTTCTAGGGATTTGGGGGAGAATAACAGGTGACAGCAGCATCACTTCTGAAGTTGTGGCTGTGTAGTGATATTCCCTCTTCATTTCAGGTAGAACTAAAACCATTGCATAATGCAGTGTTTGGCATTCATCAACTTGACTATTTGGAAGAAAGAAAATTTTAATAAACTTGGTTTCTTTGGGATTTTCTGTAACTATTTCGGTCTGTATGTTATCTGTCTCAACTTCTTACTTGAAGTTAACCTAACAAAGTAAATAGAAATGCTAATACTTTTATTTCAGCATTTTGTCAGTATAACATTTGAATGGCAGAAAGACACTGGAGGAAGGGTCTATAACTGTTGGAATTATCAGCATTGAATATTTGACATTCTGAATTAGATCATTCCCAGCATTTTAGCCTATTCCTTGAAGAGAGAGATGGCAGTCAGGGAGCTGATTATGTTTTTCCAGATTTCCAAAGTAAATGTCAGTCTTGACAGTACCCAAAGCAGTTCAACAAAGCTGTGACATTGGAACAGTTTTTGACTTCAGTTTTTTTGGAAGAAATGCTTTAGAGTATCTGAGGGTATTGATGAGTTAATGTTGGAGAGTTCTTTGCTTTGGCTAATGACTCACTATGATTTTCAGATCAATTTTGGAGATTGAGAACATATGAACATGCAAAAATCCACAGGTTGACCATTCACTCCTCACCTAAGGGGAACAGCTAAGTCTCAGCCTCTGATATGACACCATATATTTCCATCCTACATGTCATTTTTAAAGCAAACAGATGAAACAGATGTGAATCAATACTGCTTTCTGAGACGTTTCCAGAGCAGGAACTTCCCAAACTAAGCCCTCATTTCATCTGGCTGTGTTTAGCATGCTGCTGATGTTATCATAGTGATTGCATGAAGCCATCAGTCTAAGTTCATGTAAAGCATCCCTCGAAATTTCTTCCCTTTACACCGCTCTGCCACACAAACAGGATGTGAATGCATGCACACATGCTTCCTACAAAGGGTAGTTCAGGAATATTTCAGGTATTCAGCTCATTTCAGAGAAGTCCAGAACATTCTTACGATTGCCCAAGGACACTGTAACAGTAAATATGAAGGCAGGATGCTCTCAAAGGGAGGATGATGGAAATCTGTACATATGTGCATGCAAATACACACACACGTATACATTCAAACCAGCAAATGAATTTCAGAACAAGGGCATGTGACTAGGAAGCTGTCAGTAAGCTTCTCACAGGGAAAACCATGAAAGCCTGTCAATAAACAGTGAAAAAACCACTATCTTGAAAAAGTAAAGTTACATCTCTAAAGCTGGATTGAATTGACCAATGTTTCTGTTTGACCTGGTTAATCCCCAGCACAGCACCAATCTCCCACAAATCAAACAAACCTACTGCTTGTCCTCACATCTTCTTAACAAAAGTCTGGGACACCTCAGTTCTGCTCTTCCCAAAAGATCTGACCTGCAAAACTCGGTTTAAGAAAGCTCAAGATAAATCTTTTAAGATTGGTCTCAGTTAATGAGGCGTTGCATGTTGGCAGAGCACTTTCTTTATGGCCCCCATTGGCCTTACGAGGCACAGCCTGTGCAGAGGAGGACAGGTTTCCTTGTATCTGCTGGTGCTCCAGTCAGGCAACCCACAAATCTGCCTTTAAGGCACCCAGTTCTTTAGCTGTGCTACGAATTCATCTCTAATCTAACTTACAAATGAATACCTAAGTTAGGAATTGCCCAATTCACTTTCACTCAGCATAAGCACAGACATCGACTTTTCAGTGAAAATTGCACCCAATCAGAAGAAGAAAAATACACCATATGAGGAAATTTTACTGTGAGATGTCCAATCAGGCTATCCACAGTCCCCACTACAACTAAAACAGCTGAATCCACCTCTAGAAGCCATTTTCCAAAAACTCAAAGCCTACACAATCCCTAGCTGAACACGTATTCACTGATGTACATTGAAAAGATTGTGAAGCTGTCTTTTAGCTGTCATTATTCCTGAGGGTTTTTAATTTCTTCTAAGGAGTAGAGCAAGAGGTGCACGACTTTCTCCTGCCTTTGCTCTCCTGCACAGCCAGTGCAGAATGCTCCCTCCCCCTTGGTATGGGAGGCATTACAGAGCACAGCCCCTAAAACCCAGAATCATGGAATCCTGGAACAATTAAGGTTGCAAAGGCCCTCTAAAATCATCAAGTCCAACCATTAAGATAACACTGACAGGCCTGTCACTAAACCATATCTCTAAGTGCCACATCTGATGGTTTTTGAACACTTCCAGGGATGGTGACTCCACCACTTCCCTGGGCAGCCTGTTCCAATGCTTTCCAATCCTTTCAGTGGAGAAATTTTTCCTGACATCCATCTATAACATGGAACTAAAGGAAGCACAGGTTTGGTAAGCAGATAACAGTAAAATTTTCAGCCAAAATGTTTTTCTCCTCTCCAAAATATTTCTTGACCTGTCCAGAATGTTTGAGAAAAGAAACAGTCTCCAAAAGAAAGTAAGGAAACAAACACATCACCACACAACTGGAGCGCTTTTCTTGTTGGATTGGGGTTTTTAAATAAAATAAGTACAAACTATGATACCTATGACAGCTAATATGTAATATAATAACAAAACCTATAGTAACTATGAGTTCATATCTTTGAAGGACAGTTAATTTGCAATTCCAACTGCTGAAGGGTAGGCCATGCCATTAGAAACAGAATGAATAGGAATTCTGCTTTCTTCCGCTCCTGACATTGGGTCAAGAAATCTCTTTGCAAATAAGCCAGGTGCATCCCTGTCCATGCCACTGTCAGAAGGCAACACCAAGGGCTCAGAGGGCAAGGAAAGGGGGAGGGGAATGTTATCTCCCAGTTCTGTAGCAAAAGTTGGTTACTGGCAACACAGAAATTAACATTTTAGCAACTTATAAAAGAAAATTGCGTGGGCTTAGGTGAGAGATGTAGTGTCATCCAGTGCCACAACCAGGTGACAAAATTTACTTAAGGCAAGATGACATAAACTATATGAAATTAAGTTGAACCAATACACTTCATACCATGCAAAAAAAAAAATATACAGCAAGAAACCTTTTGAATTCAATCATGGATCTATTATCTGAACTTATCACCTGTAAATTTTCCCTCACTTCTGTTTAAGAACCTCAGAATTTCACTGCCCTGTATTAAACTGTTCTGCAAACTCCTTTCCTGCTACCCCATCATCAAATCCACAGCACTTTACCACCTCCTGAAAGTAATTCAGTCCCACCTATTAAACTCCCCTAATTCACAAAACCCTCAAGCTTTCCTCCTGTCAGACTGAGCTTTTTGCTGATATTTTTATAGCCTCACATCATTATTTATTTTTGTTCCTCTTTCGTTCTCTCTCCCAAAGTTTTTGCAGTCAGGATGTGAACCTACTAAACCAAACCAGGAGGGATAATCCAGTTAAACACATCAACTATTCCCACAACTTTCCACTGATGACAGTGGAACCATCCCAGTTAGTAGGAGACTGGTAAGCCATCTTCATCAGCACAGCAATTACCCTCCTTAGGTACCTAAATAAACAAATGTCACACCAAGGACTAAAGCCTTTTGGAAATATGAGGCTCTTTTGAAAATCTGTTTATGAATGCTCATGCTAAGCTGTATAGAAAATGTCAGTGATTGACTAGTGAAAAAAAATAGTGCTTAAACAGCATATTTAATTGATATGGCATTAACCTCAACAACATTTAGAGAACATCAAAGACAGAACATATCTGTGTCATGAGGAATAGGAAGCAAAAATGGAACTTCAGCAGAATGATCAAATTTAATTCAACGAGCAACAATAGTTAGGATAACAAAATATTCTGTGAAGTAAGTTTACTCATCCTCTTAACTTTATTTGTGCAGCCTGAAATTGGATTCCATAGAAATGCAAAGTTTTACAGATTGCTGAGATCTGAACCTTTATCTTTCCTTGCAGGCTATTTGTATTAATCTACTTTTCTTTGAAGCACAGAGCTATTAAATGTTAAAGCTCATTTAAAATGTGGCTACACTTCTATCAATGGACCCAGATAGTTGAATTATAGATTTTAATTGTGCTTTTTATTCTTTGGACATGCTTACTTAGAAATATTTGCAACAAAAATATGCAATTAAAGAGCTTTCATTGCTGCTGATTGGTGAATTGTGTCTATATTGACAGCAAGAAGTGGCTTAGCATATAGGAAAAATTACACGAGCCACTTTCTATTAGTGATTAATACAAAAACCACAGCCAGCTTTGTTACCTTACCTTTATTAGTACTTTATCACAAAATCAAAGCATGTGAAAATGTAAAATGCTTTAGCAGTGAGATGCAAGAATATTTCACACTTGGGTAGCACCCATCCTACAAAACCAGTTAAACACATAAGTGGAAAATCAGAATTTGTGGTATTCATCTGACACATCTGACTAACTTCTCCAAAAGCAGAATTGGACAGTTTCCATCCTGTAATATTCAATCACTTTTCCCATTGCAAACTGCAACTGTGGGATGGCCACAGCATGGGGGGAAAATTAAAATCAAACATATTTTTTTTTTTAAAAATGGGAACAAGCACTGCAGTACAACGAAAAGGGTGAACTCCACTTGCTTTTCAGGGTATTATTGGATAGCAAGGAATGTGTTACTCTGTGCTTTGCCAGATTTGAAATTTAAAAAATCATTTTGCATCATCAAATACACCTGGCACCAGAGCAGAAGGAGATACAGAATAAACCCAGTCCTTTCACAAATGCCACCACCCTGGACAAAACTTACACAGCATGACATGAGCACACTAGAAAAAAGTTACAAAAAGGAGGTGAAATTGCTCATTTAAGCTTATCAGTATTTAAAAAATTGCTGAAAACAGAAGTGACTACAAGCTACATCAGAGAACACAATGGGTGTGTCTAACATCCTCTCTTCCCCAAGACTGGTTCCCAAATTTGCACACATGTATTCACACATATTCTCAAAGTTTTATTTCTTTTTAGCAAACAGTTCATTATATAACTGACTTCAGTGAGAATGATGCTTTAAAATTTTGTTTGGTAAGAAAAAGGTGTTCAACCAACCTGGAAATACCTTAGGGAAATCATATAATCATAAAATTGCTGGCGGTGGAAAAGACTTCTCAGGCCATCAAGCCCAGTCATCAACTCAGCACCGTGTTCACCGCTAACCCATGTCCTCAAGTGCCACACCTTGGGAGCACCTCCAGGGGTGGGGACTCCACCACTGCCCTGGGCAGCTGTTCCTGGGCTTGACACCCCTTTCTGTAAAGAAACTCTCCCTAAAATCCAACCTGAGCCTCTGCTGGTGCAACCCAAGGCCCTTCCCTCTCCTCCTGTCCCTGTTCCCTGGCAGCAGAGCCCGACCCCCCTGAGCCCCCTCCTGTCAGGGAGTTGTGCAGAGCCACAAGGTCCCCCCTGAGCCTCCTCTGCTCCAGGCTGAGCCCCTTTCCCAGCTCCCTCAGCCCCTTCCCAGCTCCGTTCCCTGCCCTGGACACGCTCCAGCCCTCAAGGTCTCTGTGGCCATGAGGGCCCAGAACTGGACACAGCGCTCGAGGTCCCTCAGCTGTGCCAGCACAGGGGGCAGGCACTGCCCTGGGGCTGTGCCCACACCGTGGCTGGCACAGCCCAGGGGCCATTGGCCTCTTGCCCACCCGGGCACCCCTGGGCTCCTGTCCAGCCCCTGTCACCAGCACCCCCAGGGCCTTTCCTGACAGGCACTGCCCAGTCACTCTGCCTGGAGCTGCAGGGGTCATTGTGGGCAAAGAGCAGGGATCTGGCACTTGGCCTTGTTGACCCTCACACCGCTGGTGTTGGCCCATCTCTCCAGCCTGGTTGGGTCCCTCTGCAGGGCCTTCCTGCCCTCCAGCACCTCAGCATTTCTCTAGTGCACTCAGTAGTAGTTGATCTCATAAAAAGTAAATGTACAGTCCTTGAACACACTGGTTGTGAAAGCTTCTGCCTTCACCTTCTGCTTCTGCCAGTGAGGAGCATGACTGTTCCTCATTTCACAGTATGGGAATTAAATCTCCATACTACTGTTCCAAATTCCACCATTTGCTATCAGTGACAAAGACATCATCACTCCTTATGTTAGAAAGGAGTTAAATAAATCCCAAATCCTAATCCTTTTGCTGGATTAGTCTCAGCATGAAGTCCACAGTGGACACATTTATACTTTTATATATTTCCCTCTGTGTATGCCTGTCAATTTACAATGGAGATCAACACACCATTTCATGCTAGTCTAGACCCAGAAATTTCTGTAGTTTGTCAGTTCAGCCCCCCTGCTTTAACTAGAAGTGGATTACTTCATCTGAGATAGTTTAATACCCCACAAGACTAATTCACAGGTCATGTCATTTTTGCATAATGTTGTTACAGAGATAGAATGATTCCTGATTTTCAAGACCTGGTAACAGCCACAGGGTAAATAACATGAGTGTCTTTGCCTGAGGCATTTGTAAGGTGAAGTAATTCATTTCGCTCCTTTCTTACGTTTTCAGCATTGACTAAAAGCTATTACCAAATACCTTTGTGGCAGGAGAATAATTTAACTCAGCAAGCAGAAAACATTGGGACTGTTTTGATTCTGAGTTATATGTTGTAGGCCAATTTCCATGGAGCATTTTGCTAAGACCAAACAGGTGAGATATTCAGTGATATATCTCATGAAATGATAAACTGTCGAGAACTGTATTGATTAGGAGTAAATGTGCAGAGGAAAACTCATGATATTGTCTGATTGCCTGAAGAATTAAAGCCACCTCAGCTTCTTTCTGAGAATCATAAAAATCACAGAATGGTTTGGGGTGGAAAACCTTTAGAACTCCTCCAGTTCCAACCCAATGCCGTGGGCAGGGACACCTCCCACTGTCCCAGGTTGCTCCAAGCCCCAATGTCCAGCCTGGCCTTGGGCACTGCCAGGGATCCAGGGGCAGCCACAGCTGCTCTGGGCACCCTGTGCCAGGGCCTTACAGGAAACAATTTCTTCCCTATATCCCATCTAACTCTGCCCTCTGGAAGTGGGAAACCATTCCCCTTTGTCCTGTCACTTCAAAGTCCCTCTGCAGCTCTCCTGGAGCCCCTTTAGGCACTGGAAGGGGCTGTAAGGTCTCCCTGGAGCCTTCCCTTCTGCAGGGGAACACCCCCAGTTCTCCCAGACTGGCTCCAGAGCAGAGGAGCTCCAGCCCCTGGAACATGTCCGTGGCCTCCTCTGGACCAGCTGCAGCAGGTCCATGTGTGCTGAGGACCCCAGAGTGTAGTGCCAGCTGGGGTCTCGTGAGAAAAGAGTAGAGGGAGAACAGACCTTGTTGTTTTGATTTGGTGAGAAAAAATGATTCCATGAATGTAGTACATCCCAGCAGCAAGGCAGGGTGTAATGGTGATGTTCTTCTGTGAGAAATAAGTAAAATGAATTTTGGATACAATATCCAATGGCCCACACTTTAATAGAAATGTTTTTCCCAAACATAGAGCCCTGTGTACTTTGTAGTTTACTTCTGTGAGCTGTTCACAGTGCTGTCAGAAGTGCCTGTGCACCATAGGTCATCAGACAATCCCTAGAGCAAAAATGATGAGATATCACTAAATTTCTGTTTCATTTCTCTGAACAGAAATAAATCTGTCTTTTTTTGAGGGGGGCAGGGGGGAAGATTTAGAGCTGTATATGTAAAAAAAAAAGTTCAGTCTACACAGCTGTGACATTACTTGTCAAGAATACAAATGCCCCACAAATGTCCCAGCTCCTGAAACAGAGGAGGTTTAGACTAGAAATTAAAAGGAAATTCTTCTTTCCTGTGAGGGAGGGGTGGCACAGCTGTGGCTGCCCCTGGATCCCTGGCAGTGTCCAAGGCCAGGTTGGACAGGGCTGGGAGCACCCTGAGACAGTGGAAAATGTCCCAGCCCATGGCATTGGGTTGGAATGGGACAGACTTTAAGACTCTTCCAGCCCAAACCATTCTGTGATTTTTATGATCATGTGGTGTTTTTCAAGTCAGTGGCATCAGTGGTCCTCACCAGTCAAGAATACCATCTTTCCCATGCAGTCTGATTCTCAATTTGATTTAACTTGGTTTCTTAAAAAGTGGTAGTCATGGATGAGCATTTTGGTAGCAGGTGTTACAGATACAGGGAGGTTTTACAGGCAGATGAGTATATCTATTTCTGAATGTACTGTACATCCTCAAATGAATTTCACCCATTTCCAGACATATTAAGCCACAAATCACTTTAAAACTACTTTCACATGTGATGACCATACATCATAGTGGGCAAAATAATGTTATTACAAAAGGCCCACCCAGAAATGTCCCTGCAGAGTTTAGTGTGAATGCCAAAACAAATCTTACAAGTGCCTTGACTGCAAGGTAAGCTGCAGCCAGACCCAGCCATCAGGCAGGGGACAGGAAGCTGTGGAAAAGCCATCTGTATTCGTTCTGGCACTCAAAGAACAGCTGGCTCCCCAGATTTTCCCTGTGGGTGTTAAGCTGGAGCCTTTCCCCTCATGGAATCATTACCACCATCTACCTTTGTTTTCTGGCTTTAAGGGATGCTTCTTGCCAGGCTAGCTCCGTCTGAAATTACTGATTTGTTAGCACGTTTCAGGATGGTCTCACATCACAACAGAAAAGCAAAGCACAATCTTTTTTTCTCACCTGGGAAATGTATAATTCTCAAGGGTATAACCACCTCATCTCAGGTACAGAGCTGTTCACACACAGCTATCAGCCACAAATTATTTTGGTAATGTGTAGGTGCACCTTTCTCTGTTCCACCCTATCCACTTTCAAAAGTTCTGTTCCCCAACTAAATTCTGAGGCATCACCAAGTTGACTTAACTAAAAATTGACCTTTCCCTACTGTTTCATTGCAGTTACTACGACAGAACTAATGTTTCTGAGGGAGAGGGGAATGTTAACTCCTGCACATCAGCCTTGCACAGGAATTTCTAAAGATTTAAGCTGATTTAGAGACAGGAGTCCCATGGCCTCAGTTTCTGTGATGTAGAAACTTGCCAAGTCCCACTTTGTTTTAGCATAAATACTACATGAAGGCTGTTTCACTGCTGTCAACAACCATATAACATCTTGCAAACCCACTCATGGTTTGGAATTCTCATGGTTTAACAGTGAAGACAAGAGAAATAGAGTGAAATAAGTGTCACTTATAAATTCTGTATTTTTGTCTCCCCATAAATATAGAATTGGTAGATGAAGACGTTTTTTAAAAGTAGAAGTACAATTCCTTTTTTTTCATTTTAATGTTCTACTTCACAACACTTTAAATGTTCTTGTTAATTATCTCTAAATTCCAATGAATGACTATGGTTAAAATTCCTTTTTATGTTATTATTATTCTACCAATCTCAAAGAATGGGGAAATGAGCATCACTGTAAAAAAAAAACCAAAAAAACTTTGAACAGTTTGATTGGTTTTTTAATTTTTTGATTGTTTTTGTCTCTCTGAAAGAACGGGTGTCATGGAGTTTGATGTCTTATACTGATTTCTAACACTCCTTCAAGGTTTGGGTGCCAAGGAAACACATACCCCAGTCACACAGAACTGCTGCATCAGACCCAGTAAACAAGCACACCCTTGTGCTCATCCAGGCCAAGGAGTCAGCAGTAAAAATGGACATAACCATCACTTCATCCAGCAAAATCCTAAATAAACAGATGCACCTTTGAAGTGCACCTCATGAGAAAGAATTCTACTAGAAGGAAAATCAAATTTCAAAGGCAACTAAAATAAAACAAGAAAAGAGAAATGGCAAAGGTGTCTAAGGAACAAAGCTGTCCTTGAGGGAATTTTGTGGGAATTGCTAATGAAACAGAGGTTAGGGAGCCTCTGGAGAAGCATGTGAGAGGATGGGCCCAGGTTTTGAGTTGTACTCACATGCTGTTAGCCACAACTTGGCCACCCAGCCCAGGCACTGAACTCGACACCAGCTCCTTTCAGATTCTTTGGAAATTTGGAGTTGTGCACCACTTTATCAAATATGTATTGACAGCTCTTAGCACTGCCAGCACATGAGCCCACAGGGGATCCAGAAATGAGGATCCAGGTGGAAAATCTATAGCATATGAATTTTCCATGACATTATCACACAAGGAATACGTGGAAAACTGAGATTTAAATGAAGAGCTTCAGTAGCCTTGTACATACCTATTTGTTTTTTCTGTATTGTCAAGGTTTATTTCATTAACTGTATCCAGAATCATATGGAAAGATGAAAGATGAAAATGGAGCAAAGTCATAGTAGCCTCTGTATGAAAAAGAAGCTTCATGCTAATGTATTTCTGTTACAGATTCTCAGAAGTCTTCTATTGCAGCCATACCTAAAATTTAATGAATAAGTTTAAGGAATAATCTAGAGTTGACCAAAAGCATGAGAAAATGCAGCAAGATCTGACAAAATGTTTCTGCCATAGGCATCTAAATACAAGGATCTAATCAGGAAAGATCTTTTGTCACTGTCAGGGTTACAAAAAATTTCTGGATGTCTGATTCATGAGCAAGTGTCTGTAGAAAACTTCATTAATGTCTTGGCCAAAGGCTCCTATTCACACACCAGACTGCAGAGGATACAAATTTTCTTTCTAATGAACAGTGTTCTTCTCACTGCAAAAAGATGAATCACTAAGCTAATTTATTGAACTCATCCATATCTATCTTTGTATTTATGTCTGTACACATACCTCTGCATACACACACATGCACACACAGGAAATATATACCCATGAATATATAAACACGTGCACTCATATTCACACTGATTCATTCTCACATTAATCACCAATATTTGGGTTCTAGACATCCAGAGATTAACAAGCACCACAGTCTACATGTTTTCCACTTATCCTACTCTGTCAAGCCTTGTGATTTGCTACCAAAAAGCATCATTACAGAATCACAGAATCTGCAAGTTTGGAAGGGACCCACAAGGATCTTTGAGTCCAGCTCTGCACAGACACCCCAACCATCCCACCCTGTCCCTGAGAGCGTTGTCCAAATGCTCCTGGAGCTCTGGCAGCCTTGGGGCTGTGAGACTGGGCAGTGCCCCAGCACCCTCTGGGGAAAAAACCTTCTCCTAATATTCAACCTAAACCTCCCCTGACACAACTTCAGGCCATTCCCACGAGTCCTGTCCCTGGTCATGAGAGACAAGAGATCAGTCTCTCCCTTCCCCTCACAAGGAAGTTGTAACTGCAATGAATCTCCCCTCAGTCTCCTCCAGGTGAACAGACCCAGTGCCCTCAGCGACTCCTCACAAGGCTTCCCCTCAAGGAAAGCCCTCCTTTGGATGCTCTCTAATAGTTCAGTACCTATTTTACCTTGTGGCACCCAAAACTGCCCCCACACTGGAGGTGAGGCCGCCCCAGTGCAGAGCAGAGCAGGACAATCCCCTCCCTGCCCCAACCAGCGGTGCTGGGCCTGGTGCCCCCAGAGCAGGGCTGTCCCTCCTGGCTGCCAGGGCACTGCTGACCCACATCCAAGTGGCCATGGCCCAGGAGCCCCAGGACTCCTCCCACAGCTGCTCCCCAGCCTCTTTCTGCCCAGGCCATACACACAGCCAAGGTTGCCCTGTCCCAGGGGCGGCACCTTCCCTGTTACAGTCCATGTGGTGATTGTCCATCTCTCTAATTTGTTGAGGACTTTCTGCAGTGCCATTCTGCCTTCGAGGAAGCCAAATAGCTCCCAAGGGAGTCAAATAGCTCCCAAGGGCTTCTGGAGGCTCAGGGCTTCTGGATGGATTCCTGAACTCAGGAACCCTTTGTACAGCTCAGTCTCACCCCCAGTTTTTCCTTCAGTCACAGCCACTTGAGCATCACCAGCTGAGTGTTTATTTTACAAAAGGAAAATGGAAATGAACAGTTCTTCGTAACAAGAGACCTCACTAAAAGTCTTTCATTTTTACCCATTTGAACTTATTAATTATTTTTAAAATTTATTTTGCATGGTAAAATACATGAAATGTAGACAAAAGGCTACCTTCTGTTTGTTAATGCATGTTATCAGATTGTTTGTGCTATGTGAGGTTTAGCCTTCAGTATTATTATTATCATTATAATCTGTAGCCAGTATTTTATGTAAATGGCTAAAGATGTAGTTTAAATAAAATACAATTAGATGTGACTTGATAATAAAGAGATGTCTTTGTTTACTTTCTATTATTAGAACATATTTATCAAGAAGCAAAGATGATGCTGTACTTGAGTTCCTAGTAAAGCATCCAATCCTACTGCTAGCAGTCAGGATATAGGTAAGAAATAGAACTGTAAGAATATAATTCAGAATTAGCTGAAACACAAACATTTATTTTCAATTAATCAATTACATTTCCTTAGGCCTCAGATTCTGCTATCTTTCTGAATATTTGGTAGAGTGTCTCTTCTGTTTTGATTTTAAATTATGTTACTCATATAAGGCAAAACCTCTATATGTGCTTTTCCCTTGAGAAATTAGCATTCACTCCTCAAAGCCAGATACTATCTCTTGGATGCACACGAGACCTGCATACACAACTTCTGAGCTGCTGGTGGGCTCTGCGTGTGCATTTTGCAGAGCTCTGTATATAACAAATTGTCTGGTCAGTAACAATATCTTCTCTTCTCAAGCTGCATAAATAAGGTAGAAATTGAGAGTATCAGAAGATGAATTGAGATACAGAGCCATTAATGACCTTAAGAACACTGTTATCCATAACAATCATATTGGGATTCTAGGCAGAATCGAGCAACAAGACATTATTTTGAAGTATTGCTTTTCTTCACAAGGGTCTCTGCTGAAATGAATCTGTAGCTACATAAAAAAACTCCACCAAACTTCACAACCAGCATAATGACTGTGAAAACCTGTAGAATCAATCAATCCAAGCTGGAGCACAACTAAGATTTGGATTCAGAGATATTGACCACGACCTTAACTTAACAGTAGTGGAAGAAAATGACAAGAATCCCTGAGTGAGCACATTGGGTGTCAGTTGTTCTTTTTCTGTGTGGAAAAGGCACAAATGCCCTTCTGTACAAAGAGTCTCACATTCCAATCAATACTGCTGGCTTTTGATACAGAGGAGGTTTCTGTGCTACTCAGTCATTTCTCTCTGTGTGAGGTACAGCCACGGGATGCCACCTGTATAGACTTCACTTATGGTCAAAAAGAAAAACCTGAAAGCCATTCTGGTTGGAGACAGCTACTGCCCTAGCAGCAGTAAGAGAAAACAACAGCATGAGGCTTTAAAAAAAGCACAGAGAATTTGATTCAAGAAATTAAAAAAAAAATCTTTCTCTTTTTTTTTTTTTTTCAGTAATTAAAAGAAGTCTTGGTAACTGTTTTCTCCTTTATGAAAGCCATCAGTGTTTGATATCGTCTACATCTTGAGCATCACTGATAGTACCAGCAGGGATACTGAAACAAAAATTAAAAGGAAGGGCAAATGAAAGAACAAAGACCAAACTAACGAAAAATCTTCAAAGAATTAATGAAAATTACCTGATTTCATGCACAACATCCTGCCAGACTATCCTGCTGACTGAAGAATGTATCTGGTATTAGTGTTAAACAGCTTTTACACTACTTCAGTGATTGCAAGAAATCATTAAGTTACAGCCTCTGTTATACTAATTTTTTTAGGGCAACTTAAATGATTCATGAACTCACTAACTGAAATGATGACACACCATATTCTCTAAATAAATGTTCTTTGTTCTTGGGGAACATATCAGTAGGAGGCTTGATCTAATAATTATCCTTAAAATATTAGATTTTGAAAAAGGGTATATTCTAGAAATAGATTATAATAGTGTTTACAAAAAATAAGATTTGCTCTTCTCCTTGCCATTTGAGTTTCTTTAGGATCTTTGATTAAATACACAGAACAAATAAGGAGAAATACAAGGAGAGATTGTCAAAACACAGACTCCTGCAGTGTATTATGAAAAAAAATAATATACAGAAGGCAATCTTGGCAGCAATATTTTCCTTTGTTGCCAAGCTGAAACACGCCTGTGTTCTCGTCAAGCTGACTCCTGAGAACGCTCCTAATCCTGCTGGCACTGCCAACACTGCTCTCCAGCTCCCTGCCCAGTGCTGCTGTATCTCACCAGGAGAAGCCCCACCCTTGCTTTGAAACCCAGGAGGCTGACACTGAGCCAGCCAAGTGGAGGGAGGGGATGCAGGGTGGGCTGAGCCTGGGCCTTGGCAAAACCCTGCAGGGTCTGACAAGCCCCTGTCCTGGCAGGATGCCCTTGTTTAGATAAAGGGAACTGCAAAATCTCCAGACCTCAGTTCTTTGGGGGCTGTCATGCTTTTTGTAGACTCACACACTTGGTTTTGGTGGGAGGGGACCTCAAAGCCCACCCAGTGCCACCCCTGCCATGGGCAGGGACACCTCCCACTGTCCCAGGGTGCTCCAAGCCCTGTCCAACCTGGCCTTGGGCACTGCCAGGGATCCAGCTTTTTTTCTAAGGTCTTCAAAGTTGGACTGAGGGTTGGTATTGTGGATCATTCTCAAAAATGAACTTGATTTCTCCTTTGCTGTTGAGTAAAAAGTGGTTTCCTTTACTCAGACCAGATGACTTCTCTGCCACACTGGCTCACAGATGTAAGAGAGCTGGAAAGACGGGGTAATTTTGGGAAACAGAACTGCCTGCCTATCTTCCTGTCCATCTCTGAGCCCTCATTTCTGTCTGCCCTTTTCTTGGGCCACAAGCACCCACAAGAGCTCAGACTCTTTCATTATTGCCCATGGAGATATAATTTATCCATGCATATGGAGATATTCCCAGCTGGGAATATCTTGCACAATTGGGATTGTGAGCACAGACCTAA
This sequence comes from Lanius ludovicianus, assembly GCA_013397235.1. Lineage (NCBI taxonomy): Eukaryota > Metazoa > Chordata > Aves > Passeriformes > Laniidae > Lanius > Lanius ludovicianus. The sequence goes on along the minus strand of VYXG01002167.1, from coordinate 105,018 downwards.
GCAAGTGTCCAGTCTTTATCTTCTGCCCCCCTCATGTCTCTGGTATCCCTCTGAGGAGTCCCCTGGTTCTCTGAGTGTTATTGGAGACAGCCAAACCCTCCTTCCCCTTTGTGGACCTCCAGTCCAGGGACTTGTTCATTCCTTGATATTCTGGCTAAACTAAACTAGGCTCTGGTTATAATTCACCTGAAAACATGTTCTTAAGTTTTCTGTTATGTTACATGGCTTCTCAGTTTGAAATTTCTCTTCCTTTATTTCCACCTTTTCACAAGCATGTTGCCTCCAGAGAATCTCCTGGGTAAAGACCAAGACACCAATGTAATATTGATAACAGGAATTGCTAATTGTAAAGCATCATGACCTGATACCTGCTTAGGCTCTAAAATTAAAACAAAAATGCTTTTCTATGGAAGGGATTTGCATTTGGAACAAAGGGATGGAAATTCATTGATTATCCAGCTATAGCTAGACCTGGAAACGTGGTCATCTAAAGCTTTGATTTTGCTCAGGTATGTCCTTATTCAAGCAGTTTTACCAAACCTGGTTATTTAACTGGTGTCATGTCTTCCTATGCCCAGCTAACTAGAAGAGAGGCTGTTAAAGTGCATCACAATCCAAAATTAAACTCATTGATGTTTTTCAGATCCAGACGTTCTTAAAAAATGTACTGGGCTACAAATACTATTTTTCTAGTGTAAATTTATCAACTCACAATCCCAAAAACTCTCTTTGAGCTGCTCTTCCCTGTTACCAGCCTGCAAGCCTCTGGATTTAAAAAGAGGCCTTAGTGCATGCCCCAATCTAGCCTTTTGCAAACATTCTGGGAATGATGACTCACCTGATTCCTGTGCATTTTATCCACCAAGCTGAACAGGATATTCCCTGAAGGAAGCTGACCAACTACAACACACACCAGAAGCAATTTACTGATGGAGCCCCTGCTGCCATTTATCCCTGGTTGCTATGGCAGCTGTGGAAGATACCCTGGCTGCTCTGCAGTGTGACCCCAGTTCTCCACAGCAGTGACACCGTGCACATGAAGGGTCTGGAGAGCTGGAGGCCATGGTTGGCCAGGTGACTTTTTGGGAGCCACCTCACTGCCACCCATTTCAGCTTGATGACTACAGCCCATTTCTGCCCTCAGCTTCTGCAGCACTGATCTGCCTCTCTGCTTTCCCTGATGCCCCCTGTTCCATCTCCCTCACCTTTTGTGGGGGTTCTGTTAAGGAAACTGAGCTCCTGAGCCATGTCTGAGCAATGAGACATTGCTGTTTTGATGACCAAAGAAATGGCTTTACTGGAAAAAAGCAACAGCTCTGATATTTGATCAGTACCAAACGGGCCCTTCCTGAAAAATGTCAGGGATGCTGATTTCTAGAGTGTGGCCAAAATGTATGGGAAATAGCAGCACCAAGAAACCATCCCCTTAGGCATTCAAAAGGTGTGATGTCAGACATCTCCATTTCACAAAACACTTGTACTGAAAACCATTGTCAGAAGAGTTTTATTAGTTCTTCTCCATGCTTTGAAATTCCAAATTAACCTGTTCAAATGAACCTCAGGGAGAGCACAGGGAAATGTTATTCCAGACTATATACTGGAGTGAAAATTATAATCCAGGGCATATTGTGTACCTGCACAACTGAACCCCCCAGGGTTCTATCAACACTGTCACACGTGTCAAGAAGTCTAGTGAGAAATGTGGGCTGAAATATTTCAATAGGGAATAAAAAAATGACAAAACCAACTGATGTTGGCCCCACTTAAGTTCACAGGCAGGAGTTGAGACATATCAATGAGTGTTGTGTTGCAGTCTTGAGTCCTGCTCACTTTGCCCAATGGGTTCAGCCACCAGAGGATTCAGAACATGGGAGAGGAACACACTGTGCTCTTGTCTTTAACCTGACAGCATTATTGTCCAATGCTTCTATTTTTGTAGCTGTCCATGAGCACAACCTCTTTTAAAAGCACCTCTAAAGGGATCTTCTTAAGCCACATGAACACCATGCTGCCAAGAGCTACTCACTTCTTCGGGAGATTCTTTTTTTTTTCCTTTTGCTGAGTAGTATTGGACACTTTTTAGGTGTAGTTGCCCCAAAGGGATGTCAGTGGTCACTAAAACTTCATCCACTTTCATGTGCATCATATCTTCTAACCCCTTCCTCCTCATCACAGGATTGGGAAGCTTCTGTAACTTTGTATCTCCCAGAATTTCTTTAATTATTTGGAACCTTTTCTAAAGAGCCAACCCAAAATTTATTCATAGCACGTTTAGACCAATTTGTTTTTAAAATAGAGATGGCTTTTGGTTTAGATAGCTCATCTCACTTTATAATATGTGTTCTGTTGACAGGAATCATATCCTCTTTCAGCTCTCTTTTTTTTCCCAAGTATTGCCAAGTATTTCCACCTTAAAAGACAGAATGATGCTCTTTCTTCCCCTGATTTTTCACATCTGTTTCAGGTTTTAAATCATTTTGCTTCAACAAAACTCCACAGTATCCCTGAGGAGATTTCCTCAAGACCTTATTTGATAGCATGAATACTCCCCTATCTCTGCAGAAATTACCTCTTCTGATACAATGTAGGTTCTTTGCATAATTTCACAATCACTCTTTCCATCCTGGTAACCTCTCATCTCATTCTGTTTGGATTTAAATTCCTTTGTCTGGGTAGCTGATTTACATAAGAGGCACAGCACTTCCTTTGTGTATTAAATGACAAATTGTAAACTTGGTTTTCCTTGCCAAAATACTTTTTGATGCTAACCACAGGAGCCACCTTCCATGAAATATTGACATAGCATTCCCATGAATGTAGAGGTTTTCAGCAGCCATCCAGGTGCTTTCTTGGTGTTTTTCTTCATAGATCAGTGACAATGAATACCACCAAAAACTGTGGCAATTATCAAATTTCCTGCAGGAGGGTATTCCCTTTGAAGCATTAGAGGGAACAGAACACTGCCACATAATCAACCCAACCAGCCCACCATTTCCAACTTATAACAATGCTGATAACACCACTTGTGATTATTTAATGTTGTGTAATTCCAGATTAAAGCATTATTTCATATATATTTGCCTCTTTCAGCTCTGTCCTGTAGCACTGAAAACTCCTGGCCTTGGGGAGAGTCAGTTTGTCTGCCCATGAAGATAAGTGAACTTTAATGGATAGAATAAAATATGGGTAGCAGATGATTTTCCTACTGGTACACTCCCACAATTGTTGCACCAGTTGGTTTTATCACATGATGGTTTTATGCTAAGAAAGCCAGATATGGAGATAAAAAAAAAAGCATAATTTCTATGCTTAAAAAAAATATGCTGAAGTTAAGACCTCTTATTAGAAATTGGGCCCAGTTAATCAGTGTGTTCCTTGGTGAAAATCTTTGGCTTCATCCCTACATATTAAAACAGTTTCATGGTCAGATGAACACTGGTTCACAGTGACCAGAGGTTGTGGATACAGAGCAGTTGCTTTTTGCCTCTTTGACATACAAACAGAGAGCTTGGACTTAAGCTGAAAAAGGGCAAATTTAGATTGGACATTTTTCCCTGTGAGGGTGGGCAGGCCCTGGCACAGGGTGCCCAGAGAAGCTGTGGCTGCCCTGGATCTCTGGAAGTGTCCAAGGCCAGGTTGGACAGGGCTTGGAGCAGCCTGGGACAGTGGGAGGTGTCCCTGCCCATGGGAACTGGGTGATCTTTAAGGTCCTTTCCAACACAAACCAGTCTGGGATTCCATGAAAGCAGAATGCTAGCACACAGCCCATGGAGACATCAATTTTCTTGATTTAGGCTAAAAGTTTGACTACATCTCTTTTAAATGGAAACAGGTTATGTAAAATAAGAACTGAAGAAAGTAAGCCTACTGAGTATTATTAAAAACAATTGCCATATGTGAAATTAAACTTTAAAATCAGTCTGTCTCCTGCCACGCAAGTGACAGAAATAGAAGATTAAGCACAACATTGTTTTACTCAATAGCTGAGAAACAATGACAACATCTCCTTCAAGCAAGCTCCATTTTAATACTCTATGTAACTCTCTCTACTGGGTGCTTCTCCAGTTCTCTGTCCTATTATCTGATTTTAATCATTCTATATCTTTCATGGGCCTGCAGTGGGTGACCTTGATCCCATTCAAACCAGTGTCAAACAGTGGTACAAGACAAAGGCCTTTGTACATCTAACTTGGGTATTTAGAGAAAAATGCATTGCCTGATATAACCAAAAGCAGAATAATATGTATTCTCTGCTTTTTAATACATTTTTTATTAAAACAGAGAATGATGTTAATGAGGGAATGAAATAAAATCTTAAGGATATTACAGATCCCAATGAGATTTTATTTTTTTTCCACATCATTACTGCCTCTTCAGAGACTGCAAATGGAGGGGAAATCAAAATATCATTCTAGTCACTGAATAATTGTTCCATTGTTGGAAAGCAAAATCAGCCAGCAGTCTCATGCTGTAATCTCCTGCTGCACACCTTAAACTATGACATGGAATATTTTATTTTTATTAAGGCTGTTTCACTTCTGTTAGTTGTAGACAAACAATCCCAAGCATGAGGTTGATCATCCTAAGTTGGTTCCCACGGGCAGCAGGACTTGATGGGGTTTTTTTGATGATCATTTCTTGTGTAAGGCTTGGATGCTGTCATTATGGAGACACAGGAGGAGAGCTGCTACTGCTCCAACCCCATCAGCCCTTCTGGAGCCAGCCCCTTCCCCAGAAGAGAAGCCTACCTTCAGATAGCCTAGTTGCCACATTTGTGCCATCAAAAACAAAAGCTCTTCAGTCATTTGCTGCCTGACCCTACTGTGCCACCATCATCCTGCCAGGAAGGGTTCAAATGGGACCAAATCCCCTGGAGTCCCTCACCCTACACACCTCACTCATCCTCAGCCCCATGGAATGTGACCTGAAATGAAGGAAGAAGGCTTCCTTCAGCCTTAATCTCTAAATATCAGGTGTCAGGTGTGTGGTTCAGGGGCTGAAGAGCTCGGGGCCTGGAGGGGCTCTGCCAGCACCTTTCTCCCTCGTTAATGCAGCTGAGTCCAGGCAGGTGCTTTCCTCTTCCTCACCTCTCCCTTCAAACAGGGAGCTGCCCCCAGGGCTGGTGCCCACTGGTAAAAAGGTGAGGCAATGAACAGACAATTAGGCTCTGGGTCCCATAGCCTGGGGAAGCTCACAGAAAAGCACCAGGGATTCAATTTACACTGCGTGGCTGCTAACAAGGTCATGGTGTTCTGCACTACTCACTAATGGGACCGTATTTTATGAGGAAACTTTGCAGCAAGATTTGGGTTTGGAGGGCTAAATCAAAAAAAGGTACAGTTTGTGCCTCTTCTGACTTCCTGGCTCATTACTTGAGGGGAATAGGCAGAGAACGGAACTAAACATGAGGAACATTTTCTGTGGGATTGAGTAAATTAAAGGCAATTGAAACCTATGCACAAACCCAAATAAATATTAGCAATGTGATTACAGATCTGTGAAACTTAACAGTGTTGCTGTAATGATGGCTGAGAGGAGAAAAATTCTCAAGGACCCGATTGTAAGAGCTCAAATGAAATACAAGTCCATCTTTCATGTTTTAGCAAGATAATTTCGGTTCAGTTTTGACTAATACAGAATAATGGGAATAAAATATGCTGCCTCAGTCTCCGCATTATTGGCTTTACATTATTGGTCCTGACAGCTGGCTTTTAAAATGCAGTAAATATTGGGCAATGCTGTTCTGTTAAGACAAGCCACTTCATCAAGCATATTTCCAAATCACACTTTATTTTCAAAATGTGTTTAATTTCTGTGTATATGGCAAAGGAGCCCACTGTAAAATTGACCTGCAACAGAGTGCCCTCTGCTGCATGTATTTGGGAAAGGAAAAAAGAGCAAACTCCTTAGAATAAAATTCTCTACAGGCTGAGGCGTGACAGGCCACTGGACAGTGAACTAAATATAATATTCATATAGGCATATATCCCTCTTACCTTCTTCCAAAGGACTGGGTATCAGGAGGCAATAATAACCTAAAATAGGCGTGACATTTGCACAAACTCTTCCGTGTTTTCAGTGAAATCAGTGTGGATCTTCCCACTCAGTATGGTATGTGTCTGTAGGATGGGCAGCTATCAGGTGAGCTGAAAATCTGCCCTGTATTGCCCTGCTGCCCCACTTTCTTTTCGCTGATGGGAGGGATCTCTCATGACTTGAAGCCAAGATTATCTCTACTTACAGGTTTATTTTCCCAGTCTTTAATCTCTCCTTTGTCTCTCATTTGTCCCCTTCTATTTGCCATTAGGTCACCCACATCAGACTGAATTTCCCTTCTCCTCCCCACGTCCTTGATAATATTGGATGCTACTGAGTTACACCCATTGCAAATGGTTGAGCAGATATTTCACCAGCGCTGTCTCAAAAGAGTAGAGACTCACAGGTTACAAACATATCATTGAAACAATTCCACAGCAAGACCCAAATTCTCAAGCAGACCTATACTTTTGAAGTCTTCCCCCTTTTTTTTTTCTTTTCTTGGCCTGAACTGGGCCAGCTCAATGCTGAGATTTGTGATGGACCAAATACCTGCAACCTCTGTTAAAATTCACAGTGGGTCTTATCACTCAATTCCTCAGGGAAGAGAACACCCCTTTTCAAAACATTGGCATAAACTCACATTAAACACTTTTAAGTCACTTTTGAAATGCCCTCCTTTGTACCATGAAGCTCTTCTGTCAGCAGCATATGCAGAGCCACAATTTCATACTCAAAGCCTCAGCTTGAATCTTGATGAGCCACATGGAAAGCAATTGAACCTGATGCATGATCAAAGGTGACCCCTCTGCAGCCAAAAGTGGTGTTTCAACCCCTAGCACATTTTTGACTGTACCACAGAGTAAAGGACAGAGTAAAGGTGGGTAGTAAACAACAAAGTTTTTCAGAGCAACACAATCAATTATCAAAAGTTCTTCAAACAAAACAGAAACAACACAAGCAGCATTTCCATAACACACAGTGGCCTTGCATAAGGCCTTGCACATATTTCAGCAATGAGTTTGGTGTCTATGGATTTGTTCCCACAACTGAACCTTTCCCTTAAGGAAACCCTTATGGATAATTTACCACTTCTAAAGAGGGCCCCTCTATAATTGCTTTCCCTTTGCTTCATACCTGTAAATCTTGTATCTTGTGCTAAATCCCTGTCGACTTCTGTCCACAAAATCTGTGTATTCCTGTGAGCGATGGAAGGGTCCCTTATCAGAGAGGAGCCAGTCGAAGGGGCTTGTGGCATGCTGATCCGAGACAGCAGCAACTGCTAAAACCCAGCAATGAAGACTCAGTGCTATCCACTCCCATAGAGCCATCAGAGAGAACAATTCAGCACCAGCACTGCATCGCCATATCATGCTTCCACTGGGGACTTAGAGCCTTCATTCTCTTAGCTTTCCCTCAACACCTAGACAAAATACACAGTCAATTAGATAAGCACACACTAGGCATCCCTTGGAAGTAGAAACAAGTTTCCTTTCTTTCAGCTTAAAGAGATAGTGGCCTCTATTTTATTATATTTTACATTAGCATAAACCCCACTAGGCTAGTTAACAGTGGAGTGTTTCAGTACTTCAAATGCTGTGAAACTAATGTCTTCATTAACATCATCAGCGATAATATTTACTGTTGAAGGGAAATCTTCACAAATCATCAGGGGAGGGATTGTTGAGGGGTTTTTTTTTTCCCCATTCATGCTAGTCATTAATGAAAAATATGCAACATCAGATTCTTGTCTGTTAGCAGCAGTACAAAATCATTCAGCAATGCCTGTGCATGAGCTCACAGTTCACACACTGGATAGAAAACAGGTGAGATTCAGAAGAACCCAGGCTGCTTTCTCTTTTCAATTGTGCTGTGGTTTGTCTCCACTGCAAAGTGTAGTTAACAGACCCACGTTGTTCTCTCCAAACCAGCATGGCTGGACAGAGGGACTGCCCTGATCAAGAGCTCTGGAGCTGCCCACAGTGATGAGTTCAAGTGAGTTACCCCAACTCCAGAAGCTGAAAATTTTGAGTATCCCAGACAGCAGCATTTTACTTTCAGTCCAAATCACTCCAACTCAATGGATCAGCCTAGAAACTCTTTTTAAATTGTGCCTGAACATTTTTTTCTGGGTGCCCAATCATAAATCAAGTATTGATTGCAGCAGGTAGGAACTCAGTGAAGACAAGCCACAGTTTCCCTCTGTACCTCAGACCCATACCTGTGGAATGGGCTAACGTTTCTAACAACCTGCAGAGATTTTGTTAAAACATCTATGCAAGACCATGAGGTTCAGAGATAACAAAGGTCATGTAGATTCCTAAAATACATAGAAGCAATCAGTCCCAGTTTTCAGGCTAAGGTGAAACAGCACAGAATGAATTAAAATACATGAATGTGAGAGCTTTAATTTTAATTTTACAGGGAAGAAAATGCTGGATCTGCATTCATTCAAATCAGCACTCATCATGACATTTTTACCATGCCCATTGCAATGATTTTTGGAACTTGGTGGGAGATTTTTCCTTCCCATCAGTAATTTGGTCTGTAAGTGCACCCTAAAAGAAGGATACTTCCAAGAGAACAGTCCTGCAACAGCACACTCAGCATCCCCATCCTTTATAATGAAAATTGTGTCTCTGAATGAATATGCTCTGTGCATGTATGTGAGACATGAATATTCTCAAGGGTCTGCAGGAAGCTGAGTGCCTCAGAAGAGCACAGAGGTTCCTGAGAACCAACAGGAATTTGCAGCCAGGAATACAATAATCTGTCTATACAACCAGACAAACACTCAGGCTTTATGTGGTGTAATTGTTTGTAACATGATTTGGACGTGATTCTGCAAACAGTAAATGTGTAAAGAACGACCCTGCTCGTATTTAATGCTGAGCCAGTACCAAGACACTGAGTTATAACCACAAACAGCTGCAGCCATGCGGTGGTTTCTGACCATAAAACACAGATTGCACTGATTTTATAAATCCTTTTGAAATGAGATTCCAGGAGTCTACTACAGAGACCTCTCAAACTTTTATTTATACTCCCAAGCCATCACTTCCATGCAAAAATTCTGCATATTTGTGTTTACTGTATGAAGTTTGAGTATCGTCTTCCTAGACTGGTGGGGTTCTTTTTTTCCTTCACAGGTTGAAATTCATGTATTTGAGGTTACACCACTGCATAACCATCCTCCTACTGTGTGAAAAAGTCTCTAAGATCTGAAGCAAAACTCAAATGCAGTAGATTGCTCTACTGGCTCATAAAAGCCACGATTTTCATTTGGTTGCCATTTCCTGTTAAAAACTACTTCAGTGTAAATGAAAAAAAAAAAACATTCCAGTCACTTCCAGATGGGCCAGACCAGCCTTTGCACCACAATAGAGGGAAAATCCACAAATGCTTTTGTCTCTTCTTATCATTAATTGGGGAAAAATATATTGCACAACATATTAATTCCCTTCCATTGTCCTTAGCAGAGACAGGGAGGATCCTGGGCATAACTTCCTGACATTATGTGGAAGCTACAGAAAGTGAGCACAATAAGAATTTTAATTTTCATACCTACTGCTGCTATAAAATTTCTAACTTTTCCTTTGAAAAATTCACGTAATTGGTTAAATGAGCAGAGATAGGAGTTTGCTTTTTCGGGTACTTATTAACACGAAAGTGTTTCAGGCTGTTAAACCATCATGATGACTAATGGAGTCCCTTTTGAATTCAAAAGGATAATATTAGGATTGGAAAGTGAGTTACTGTGTATCTGCAGTTTCTTCCCCAAACTAGACTAAACGAGCAGTTGGAAAGGAATGGTGAAGAGCCAGAAGTTTCTTTTTGGCTTCATGCTGCACCTCACAGGGTGTCATAAATTAACCACTGGCAAAACACCTGCAGAGAACCTGTGTGGGTGCAGAAGAAAATAATCTTCTTTTAAAGATCTCCATGTTTTAAAAAACTATGGAGGTACTTTCCAAAAGAATATAAATATACAGGGGAGAAATAAGGAGAGAAAAATCATGTGTGTGTTTGTAACTGGTACTTATCCCCTTTTCCCTGTTGTCCAGTCACTGTAAAATCATTCTGCATTGCATTAATTCTCATAACACCCCTGAAAAGGAAATTTTAACAAACAAGGGACAGAAGCCTGAAAAAAAATAAAACAGTGCTAAGGGAGGGGTTAAGCTGTTTAGAGGAATCTAAATGTATGTTTCCTATTAGAATTTAGAAAATTCTAGCCAAAGGATTTTTGCAAAGCTTACAGTATCAGAAATATCTTAAAATCGTGAATATTCAAATTCTCTAAAGAATGCAAATGCCCTGAAAACGTTTTGTAAAGACTGTTGCAGGCATATGGAACATACAAAGTTTGCACTTGTGAAGCCATCACAGAACTCCAGGGAAGAACAATCTGTATTAAATTTGTGGTAGATAAAGGGTGGGGCGTGGCAGCCAAGACACCTGTTGGGTAACAGAGCTGGTGGATTTTCAAGCAGAGAAGACCTTATACAGAGAGCAAATAATGCAATGTTTATTCTGGGATTAAAACTGTCGTGTCAATGACTGTCCCTTTGAGGTGCTGGCTTAAAGGACAATTCTCAGGTACAGATGCTCTGCACAATTATTTCTGTTATCTCCATGGTTTCACCCAGCTACCATTTGCAAATGCTGTGAAGCTTTTGGTTCTTCTTCTAAATTCTGAGGTAAAAGTGAGTTGGAGAAGCATAACAGGTTAAATTCTCTGTCAGAAATCCATTGTCTCCTCACTGGCATTAGTGAATTTGACTCAGCATCTGCTGGGAATACCACAGCTAAATCCTACCTCTCATGAACATGTAAAGCTTCTGGAGCCTGGCAAAATCCATGTATTTCTGTCATGTGAGAACACAGAGCTAGCATGAGCAGTGTAAAGGTTGTGGCCACTGGGACAAATTTCCTCAAGATTCAGCTGCAAACAAGAGAACAGGGCATTTTTACTCTTTTTGTTGTCATCCTATTTTAGGGCAGACCCCACCAAATTCAGTCTTTCTTTTGTAGGTAATTTTTTTTAAAGATTAAAAGTGGTAGTTTAATTAATTACATGTGGTAGTTTATGAACTCACTAAGATACTGAGCTAAAACAGTGCAGATTGAAATGTTGTCTTGATTTGCTGGTTGAGCTCTCTTGCTTGCAGAACATTAATTAATAAACAATGTATACCAAGAGACACAGAATAACGTAGAGCCAGCCCAGACGTGTGCACAGCAGTGCTCAAGGGAAAAAAAAAATCAGTAATTTCAAATCCTTTCTAAAGTGGAAAATGTGGGGAAAATTTCTCAGGGAAAAGAAAAAAAAAAATTAATCTATGGTTACCTCAGTGCATGTAAACTTTTATTTCCCAAGATATGAGAATCAAGTATGATACAGGTGTGTTGATATACAGTGGAGATAGAGCTTCTAAATTGGTCATTACTGGTTCAGTAGTGGAGCAACTTTTTAGGTAAGGGCCAATAAAGTTGATATTAGGCATCACCAGTAACATTTTTGGGCCACATCTACCTGCAGTTCTCAACAATCAAAATAAAATAACTGCAAAAATGTACAGGCATTTTTAATAAGTTTGGGTTGGGTTTTTTTAATATTTCTCTCTACCCTGCAATCTGAAAGATGTATCTGAGGCCTCAGTCTGAGATCCCACAGAGATCCCTTCTGTCAGTGAAAATGCAGAAGACCAGGGTCTCTCTGAAGTCCTTTGGTTTTTATGTTCACTCAAATGCCAAGAAAATGCTGGTACATCCCAGGTCTCCGTGGAACACTGAGAATTCTCTATGCTGAAGTGGGGTTCTCCTGGCTGTAACTTCCCATACTGATGAAATAAAAAAGTAAGACTGTTATTCTCAGATGTGTCCTTTCAAAGGAAAGTAATAAACAAGTTTTTTGTTACATTTAGAAAATTAACATATCTAAGATGGTGCGCTTTTTATGCAAAACACAAAGCTTGGCTTTCTTTGAACTAATCAAAATATTAACTATTACTTATATATCTTATAAAAATAAACAAAAAGAAAGAAAAAATCTGGTGACAGATGGAGAGGAATACATCCAATTCTGTTTGTAGGCAGTTGGATTTCTGTCAGGTCATAATTTTACTGTTTGTGAGGATTATTTCTCCATTCTCACAAGCCATAGGGATTTCAAAGTTGCTACTTTTGGTCAAGTGCAATACACGGTGTAGCAGAGTATTCTTCATATTTCTTTTAGATTGCACATCATGGGAAGCAGGAATGGAGCAAACTCTTTGTTTCCTAGCTATTACACAAACTCCTCAGGAATGCCACAACTTTGAATCAATGGCAAGGAACATCATTTTACTCACTGCAGCTGGCTGGGAAACACTGAAGCTCAGAGAAGGCAAGATAAGTCCAGACTATTTTTTTCCAAAGGTATTTTGACACTGAGAAATGGAAAGACATTTTGCATAAAGAATAAAGTAATAGCCTGTGTCTCAGAGATTGCTCTTATCTGCTGCAAGTCCCTGGGTTTATCCCTTCCTGTGTCTCTGCTTTCACTGCCCCATCTGCAGTGTGAGGATCGTGTTGCCCACCTCTGCAGAGCACTGCAGGACCTCCTGTGTTATCATCAGTGCTTCTCAGTCTTCCCTCAAGAAGCAATTTCTCTCATGCTAACAACTTTCAATGAGACCCAAGGAGGCACCTGCCCCTGGAATCCTCCCATGGCCCGGTGTAAATGAAACAGCTGATGATGTGCTGTGGAGGAGAAAGAGCAGAGAGTGCTGCAATCTGTATTAGCTGCAATGAGGAGGGTAGAGCAGAGAGCCAAAAGTATCTCAGTCGTGCTCTGCTCTGGGCTTAGCCACCACCTAGGTTCTGTTCTCCAAAGGAAGATACTCAAATCCACAGGAAGAAACATCTCCCAAGCTGAACTTCCTGAAGGGCAGCAAAAGGACTTGTGAACTGAGGTGGGCTGCTCTGTCCTGTGGTCACAGTCAGCTTCCAGTTTGAAGCCCCACCAGACGTCTGGTGCAGGAACAAGAGACCCAACAGGTACCTTTGGTAGAACCAAAAACCAGAACGGGCACCTGGGGCACTGGAACCACTGAATCCTAGAGCCACAATTGTTTGGGAAGGAATCTTAGAGCTCAGCTCCTTCCAGGGTCAACCAGCCCAGGTTGCTGAGAAGGACCAGGGTGGAGAATGGTGAGCTCTGCCTGCCCTCAGATCTGACACACGTGAGCTGCAGGGGACGGTGTGTGACACTATGGAAAAATTAGAAGGCACTTGGATAGACAAGCCATGGTTGTCAGCATGGTTTTCTGGAGGGAGATTGAATCAGCTTGTTCTCTGGTATTCATTCTGAGCTACCAAAAAGAAATCTGAAAGGAGAAATTCCTTCTAACAAGCTTAGGAGAGTTTTACATTCCAGGCTTAAGATTAAGTGTGGTCTTCATATCAGGTCCTGGTAGCAGTTTTTACTACGTGCACCCTAAATCAGCATCTTTCCTTTATTCAAACAGAGCTTCATCCACTGCCAAATTTCAGCTTTCTTCTCCCCTCTCAAAGACCAGACCCCTAGAACTATGCCCTCCACAGCTGAAAGAAACAACAAATAAGATGCCGGATTTTTAATTTTTATTTTAAATCCTGCTATTTTTTCCTCATCCCTGCCCTCAGAGAAGAGAAGAACACACAAAATGCATCCACAGAAAGAGAGAGGATTTGTCAGCCCGACCTCTGCAGCCATCACGGGTCTGTCTGGAACGGGAGGGCCGGCTGCTGAGTGCTACAGCTCTTGCCCACTGCCTCGGTGTTTGCTCTGTCCCTGTAGAATTTCACTCCTGCAGGTGCCTGTGAGCCCTCAGTTGATGTCCCCATGTGCTTTCTGCTGCTGTCTCAGGGCAGCAAGAGCCAGCCTCCTCAGCCCATGAAGTATGTGCTGGTTGCCAGGAGCACCGAGGTCATTGTTTCAATGTCTGGGGTTTGTAAAAGACCTAATTTTTTTTCCTTTGCTGCCCAAACCATGATGTATAAATTCCCTCAGGCCCTTTTTAGATCTGTTAATCTAAGTTCATGCTCCTGAGCAAACGGATCCCTATGTGTTTTAGCTGATGGTGTAAAGCAGCATCCCCAAATTGCCATTGCAGTCTTTCTGCCTTAATGGGGGAATCTGTTTCTGCAAGGAGCCCACTGAGGGGAAGAGATTACCTGTCAAGGCTCTGAGAGCACAAAAAGGGCCTTGATATCCTTGACCAGCCTTATCTGGGTCCCTCCCCAGCTCTGGGGGCTGAGCAGGGACTCCAGGACCTCCAGTCCCAGCTTGTGTGATGCTGGTGGGGCTGTGTAGGTGAATAACTGGAAGGGAGAAATTATTGAGCCAGGGAATGGTTTGGGCTGGAAGGGACCTCAAAGCCCATCCAATCTCACTCCTACCATAGGCAGGGACACCTTCCACTAGTCCAGGGTGCTCCAAGCTCCATCCAACCTGGCCTTGGGCACTGCCAGGGATCCAGGGGCAGCCACAGCTTCTCTGGGCACCCTGTGCCAGGGCCTGCCCACCCTCTCAGGGAGGAATTTCTTCTCAATGCTCATTCTAAATCTCTAAATTGACTCTCTTTCAGCTTAAAGCCATTCCCCATTTTCCTTTCACTCCATGATGGTGTAAAATCCACCCAAGTCCTCATCGTGTCTCAGTTCCTCATCTTTGAATGTGGGCTGGCACCAAAATTCTTGGGAGACACCAGGTATCAGTCACAGAAGGAGCTAAAATGAAGCTGATTTCTGGAATGGATGAGCAGGACCCTGGCTGAGCCCTGGGTTTCAACTGACCAGCAGCCAGGATGCCACGAAGGCACAGAAAACCTGCTGCTCTGAGAGCCTGAAATCTGCTCCAGGCTGGATGACTGCACTTTTCCAATCACAGAAGCCCACAGAGGATGAAACCTTCACCTCTGCAAGTCCACAGGTGCACATGGACAAAAACTCTTTGCACGAAAACTCGGGGTGACATTGCAGTCTTAAGTCACCTTTCCATTACACAAGTTGTGCTAAACATTCTCCCAAATTGTCCAAAAATTTTCAGCTAAAACATCTGTTGGTGCGAAAAGCATTAGAAGGGAGACAGAACAAGCCCTCTCAGAAGGAGTTTGGGAGTGGCTCTACAGAAAAGTAACAGCTTTGGGAGAGGCTCTGGTCCAGCACAGCCCAGGCACAGACTGACTGTGACATACAATTTTTCATACTGGAGCATTCAAGTTTGAAGAAAATCCCAACAGGAGACACATATTTAGAAGCCTTCATTGCATCTTACTGCATTTTTCTTTTTTTTTTAACTGAATGCTTGACTTCTAATCACCCAATGTTCTCTACTCTGAAAATCTCGTTGGGTGTTTTAATGGCAATCGAGTTGGCTCTCAGGGTTTGGAAAGACTACACCTTAAAATTAAGCAATAAATGATCATTGAACAGTCATGACACACTAGTTCCAGCAGCATATCTCCTTTTGGCTCATAACTCTCAGTCCTCAGACAAGTTTTCTGACCCAATTTGACAGCTAAGTCTCAGCAGGGTACAAAGAGACTAAGACACATGTAAATAAGCTGTACCCAGCAAGCCATTCCAGAGTACCAAACAGCCCTTTCCTCTTTCAATTCATCCTTGCAGTGGTTTTGAAACCCAGGGTTCTTACAACTGCTGCCCTCAGAACAGGAGGAAGCAGCTATTTACACACCAAAGCTTTGGTTCTAGAGGCTTTCGAGCCTGAGGACAAATCCAAATATAACTGATGAGTGCAGAAGGGCTAAAATGGGATGGAGTGGGAGGAAACTTTGCTCGCCAACAGATTGTTGAACTGAAGAAGATTCAGGTTACAGAGAGGATGGAGAGTAGTTGGGGATGAGCTACCTTAAAGCACAACTTTGATTTTACTGTATAAACCAAGTCCCTTAAAATTCTGTAATGACAGTTTCTGTTGGGAAGCCTGAACAGTCAATGCTTATAGAAAGCTTTCAAAGTATTGGATGGCAAAAAATGTTATAAAATAAAAAGGAAGATGATTATTCCACAAACAGAGTGGCTGACTATTTTTGTTGCTGCTTAAAATTTCTGTTCCTGGAGATTTTGTAACAAATGCTCAGAAAAGGATGGAGAGGAAAGGAATTGTCAGTCTCAGGCAAAAATAGAAGTTTGTTTGAAGCTGTTGGAGGGCTAATATTGTTTGCAAAATAATGAAGGGGGAAAGTGAAGGTGTATAGCTGTTCTCTGGACTTAAGAAGAGGGCCAAAATAGCAATGAACTGTGCTGACTGCAATGGGGACAGGTTTTCAACACCCAGCCTAGTTTCACGTGCTGCCATCCCCTCAGATATTGCCTGACCTGATCCACAAATAATGGGGCTGGGGATTCTTTTATTTCTAAGAATGAATTTCTCAGTTTAGAGGCTCTGACCCAGGCATGGGATGTAGTCCTTTAATTTCAGCTAAGGCTGCATCTGATCAAGGGTTCACACTCTTCTTATTTTTGTTTTCCAAGTGGAAATTAGTGGTTACAACTTAGACCAGTAGTTAAGAATAGCATCCATAAATATCTGTCAGCATTAAATTTTTCTTTCAATGCACTTTTCTGGATGCATTGCAAGAAGAATGGATTATTTCATATATTTTATCTTTTAACAATGATATGTAATAGAAGGGTAATGTTTTTATTTTGCCCTTCTATTATGCCTTTCAGAGGAAAGTGCTCCAGACCTCACAGCACATTTTACAGATGATTTCACAGATGGTGTAGATGGTTTTCAGTTGATACAAATGGATGGTTAAAACTCTTTTCAGGTCCCTCATCTTCAACCTATTAATTCCAGCAGTAAAAAACCAACAAATTTACACCACCTGTTGTGCCAGCTCTCAAGGCAGGACTCATGGAAGCTTCCAGAGACCATTGTTCTACAGCTCAAAACTGTTGCATGATTTTTCCAGGGTCCCTTTGCAGCAGCATTCCAACCCTGTAGCCACTGCATGGGCAGTAGCCAGATCCTCTTAAATGTTCATGTTACAGCTATTAATTTTTTATAGCAGGAGTAGGGACTTTATGGCTGACTGAGCAAAGATTCAAGCTCCAACAAGCCAGTGTGGGTCTAATTGCAGCTCAGGATGGATAAAGCTTGATTGTACAAGTAATAATTATGTTATGTGTACTGGGCAGCCTGCTATCTCACATAAATCTAACACCAGAGCCGCCTTGCAAGACTTGATTTTAGACAAGATTAGGAGAAATTACAAAATTAGAGGGGGAAAAAAAAAGTCTGTCTGCTAAAAGATGTATTTCTTATGAATATCATGCTACAAGGAGTGAAAGTCTGAGTTTGCATCAGGAATTGCAATCTCTCTACTGTTTTAATTTAGATATGAGCCAGTCTAAAACCACCTTAGTACAAAATGACCTTTATTTCTTGTTGCAGCTCATAGCAAAACACGTTCTTATTTCTCAGAAATTTGTTCAGCCAATGTTGAGGAGCTTTAAACTTTCAGCAATACCTTTACAGTGCTGAATGAGCGACACAACGAGAGTTTATGAGGAATTACAGATCACTGCACTCTCTTTGAGTGTGAGGATCATCAGTTTTCTTTATTATAGTCTCTTTTTTGTCCAGAAAGACTGAGAAAATGTTCTAGACTTGGCCCAGAAAAGACAAGCCAGCATGAAGAAGTTAAGCTGGTTCATAAATAAGAGTACTTTACAAAAAAAAAAAAAAAAAAAGCCACTACCACCTCTTCAACTAATGTGAATCAATCTAATAAACTCAAGCTAACAGAGAGCTTAAAGGGTACTTAGGTAGTTACTAAAGCCTTTCCCTTTTAAGCCAATGAGTCAGATTTGCATCTCGCAGGAGCAGTGACTTAAAAAGAGAACATCACCAACTAATGGCTCTCTGTGAAATAAATCCACAGTCTCCAGAGGCTGGCAGCAGGATGAGTCCTGACCCTCACAAACCTTGCTGCTTTATCTAAACAAGCATCTTCCTTAGAAATGTTGGTACAGCCCTAAAGGAATAAGGGGATCAATCCAAGAAATGCTGAGTAGCTACACACCCTGGAGAAGGTCTGTACCATCTCTGCCCTAAAATACAGCAATTTTAACCTTTAGGGCAGCACATTAAGCACAAATCATACAGAATTATTCAGTATTAAAATTTCTGTAACCTATATGTGCTTCTCTCTGTCCAGCAAATTGTTCATGAAGAGGGATCAATAATGTTTTGGGTGAAAAACAGTGAAATAAAAATATCCACTTGGGCTGCCACCTCCACACATGATAGCATTTTTCATCGCTTAGCAGTGCTTTTCACCAGCCATGGTAAGCCTCCTTAGAAACAGATTTCAAATAAAGGAAATAAAAGAGAAAAAAAAGAAAATATTAAGAAGTAACACTTATAATGGATTTTAATCCCGTTTGACTTCAGAGTGGTCATCCATGTTCACTTAACCAGGTGTTTTTGCTACTTCCAGTAGATTTATAAGTAGTGAAAGAGCTAAATTAGCTCTACAGAATTCTCAGTAGTCATGAATAACATGGGATTAAGGGTATAGAGCAGCGCTCTGATTCCCCAGATCTACATCCTTTAGTTGCCAATGTATAATAACTGCCTTACAAACCACTTTCCTTGTAAATCAAGAGCTGCTGGATGTGGCAGTGAAGGTGTTACTGCAAATGAGCAGAATTTTTCCCCATTAACGTAACTGTTATAATAAAGGTGTCTGACACACGAGCCTTACGATCTCACCTCATTATAAAAGAAACCACTACAGTCTAACAGTCTTAATTTAGCTAACAAAATATATTGCTTGGTCAATCTTCTTCTGAAGGTGGAACAAAATCCGTGGCCTTTGTGAGAGGCTCATTAAAGTTGAAAAGCTCTGGTGTGGCAGTGTCCTTCTTCCCTCACATCAGCACGGTGTTCTGTGGCACACAGAGCAGGGGAAGACTTTCAGTGGGAGGTGGGAAACACACTGGGCTGAATAATCAATCCCATGGCATGAGCCAGGGCACAAAATGTGATTATACAGACTGTGGGTGTGGAGGGATGCGTAGAGCACGCCGTGCATATTTATATCTATGTATGCATGTGTGTATATAAACTATATCTGTGTATGCACACAAACCGTGGTGCAAATAAATTATTCACTTCAAAGCTAGCAGACCAAATTATTCACATTAGAGTTTTCAGCAGGGTGATGACCTGAGTCACAAGGGGCTGATTACCTGCAGCTCAGTGGGGATCTCTCAATGTTCCTCAGCTTCATACAGAAAAATGTTGCTTTATCAATTATGAAAAAGTACTGAGGCCTAGACCAATGTAAGATCAGGTTACAAATTCTTCAGTTCTTTAGTATTTTAATACAATTTGACTCAAGATGTGCAAAGCCTCCCACTGCTCAGCGTGAAGCATGTAACTTCATCACGCTCACTTTTTTTTCCCTTCTGAATCTGAAGTTCATTTTGCTTTCCAAAATATTGTTTTGGAATCTGATCTTGCTTTTATTGACGTTAATAGGAATGCTCTGATCTCCTTCAACTGTCCAAGATCAGGCCCTCACTGAACACACATATATTGGGCAAAAAGGAAATCGATGCTATGAAGAGAATGTGGTTGCAAACTTGTTTTTTAAAAAGTGTTCTCTTTGGGTGGTTTGGGATGAGATCAAGGAGAAGTTAGACACCTTCCCCATGGCATGACTGGCTGTAATCTACGATGTGCAGCTCTAACAGGATAACCTTTCTCAAAGAGTACTTGGGCTCTGTTTGTCAAAGTGTCTTTGTGGTGATCTCGCTCCCATATGAGATTAGGAGTGTTTCAGAAGAGTTCAAAAAAGAAAAAATTCTACTTCTGGTTCTGAGGAGAGGTGATGCTTTGGGAGGATTAAGAAAGGGCTGCACTAGGTATGCCTGAGAGCTAGAAAATATTGTTTCCAGAAGCTATCACCTAATACTTCCCACCACTCTTTTCCTTCTGAGGAAAACTTAGGTGAGTAGTTTGATTATCCAATTTTCTTTTAGATTTTCAAGAACTGCTGAAGAAGCAAGCTTGGTGGTAAAAAGATCTTCCATATGTTTTCCATGGTCGTTGCATCTCAAGCAAGAAATGACTTGGACTGATCACAATTAGATACGATTGATCAATTTTGGGTTAATACAAATGAAGTAAAAACATTTTAGTCCCATAAATCATTGTCTGGGACTGAGAGGAATGAAAAGTCACTGCAATGTGTGTGACTAAAAAGTAAATTTTGGGACACGTTGGTGTAAACAATGAATTGACTTCTGTAATTAATTCTTCACGAAGGCATTCGGAGACTTGTAGGAAAAAAAACAGGAAAGGATAAGTGGGGATGATCACATCACTTGAAGATTCTCAAGTTGTTTTGTTGGCTTGTTGTACAAATGCTGCCTTCTGCACTGAGCTCTGTAAAAACATTCAGCTGCTTGTTTTCATGTTCCTTGGTTAACGTTTTCACTCACAGGGTTTCAGCGTTTCGGGAACAAGCACCCCAAACACGACTCCGGTGAACTCAGCGTCTGTTGGCGAGGTTTGCTCTCACTGGAGGTGGATCAGCTTACAGAAAATATCACAGATCTTTTTTTTCCTCCCTCCCCTGCTTAAGTCATGTACATGTCTTAGAGAGAAAAATGGTTGGAGGCAAGAATTTGTAGGGAGTTTCTTGATGGAACAGCATCTGAGACCGAGGGTCTGTTGCTATGCTCGGTACAGAGAGGAAGAGATCCAAACGTTTCTGCTCCCAAAGCTGGTCTTGTGGCACAGCTGATGGAGCACCTATTTAAAACGAGTAACTCCTCACAGGGATGGAGTTGAGCAATGACAGCAGTCTGTGAAGTCTGATATCTAAACGGATTGCTCCTCTGAAGTTATTTCTTATATCTTGTCAATGTAAGCAGGGCCACTCTAGCTCTATCTCTGTACACTTAATGTGTCAGAGTCACTCATCTCTGAACATACAGACTCTGTAAGGTTCTGACTTCACTTCTTTTTATAGCATTCTTTTGTGATGTTGTATTTAAATAAAGTTAGGCATGGGGTTTTTTTTCCTAGGAAAGAAGTTATTTTTGCTTTTTTCCTCTCAGACTTGCTTATCAGGTACATGCCTCTGAATTACTCTCTACATTTTTTCAAAATCAGGTCTGTCTCACACTAGCCTTCATTTCATACAGATCCATAACTGATTTTGGTGCTGCACGAGAACATCCTCCTCTTATCACATACATCACATTTTTCTGCCAGTCATGAATTCACTTTACTTCACATGCATTCACTTGCTGAATCCCTACATGAAATCATTACAACTCGGAGCTGACGTAGTCTTTCAAAACGACTCCCGAACACTAAATCATGCCACATTCCGCTCTCTTCCCACTCTGCGCTACACAATTTAGCACTAAATGAAAGCTACACAGAAAACGCACTTGAATCCGGCAATGAACCACAACACAGACCGTCGTTAACAAAGCCCTTACCTTTTTAAATGCATGATGGTCTCTAAGTAGCACAGAAACCGCAGCCCCCAAAGCAGCTCTGCCTGGCGATGGACGGTGACAGTTTACACCCTATTTTCTTCACCTCCCTCCTTACAGCATGCTACATCTAGTTCACGCTGCTGTCTCTGGGATTGGCTGGTGCATCTCAGAGGCGCACACAGGACTCCTGCCTGGAGCACCCTGCAGCCCTCTGCGTTAACCCTTTGCGGTGAAGCCTCTGCTCCCTCTGCGGGCGGCCCCGCCGAGCCCGCACGGACTGGCGGCTGCGGGGAGCTCACCGCTCCCTGCCGGGGGAGGGGGGACAGGGGGCAGGTTTTTGCTCCTT
>VYXG01002167.1:1039-79316 GCA_013397235.1 Lanius ludovicianus | reverse complement strand
CCACGGCGGCGATACGGACCGGGTAAGGACGTAGCACCCTCGGCCAGCTCTTTGTTTCACATCTCTTTATTTCCCATGTTCTGCAGCCCTGCTCCCGGCGGCGCCCCGCAGCCTCCCCGGCCGGAGCCTCTCTCCCCCACGAGCCCGGCACGGAGGGGCTGCAGAGATCCCAGAGCGGGGAACCGGCTGCGGGGAGCTGCGGGGACGCGGCGAGGAACGTCTGCGGGGGAGAGGGGAGAGACGGTGGGCGGAGATGTCCCTGCTCATCACCCGTGTCCCTCTCCTGCCCCGGGTAAGCGGAGCATCTCCCCTCCATCCCCCCCGCTTCTCGATGCTTCCAGGCTCTCGCTATGGAAATAGCAACCTGGCTCGGTGGAAAAATCACCCTTTTCCTCGCTCCGGAATGTGCGCGGAATTTGAAGGTGTGTGGGGGAGAGGGAGGCAGAGCCAGCATTTATGGAGCTTGATGTACGTCCCCCTCCCCTCTGCTGGTCCCCGTTCTACACCCGTGCTGTAAGCAGACACGCGTCCACGGCTAATAAAAATGCTTTTCCCTGGGTGTAGTTGGGCTGAGAGCTCAGCTCGAGTAAACGGAGAGCCAGCCCGAGTCAGGGAACAGCGTGCAGGTCCGCACGGAGCTTCGGCATCCCTGCAATGGAGCACGGCTGTGCTCTCCTCACGCTGCCCAGGATCATTAACAGGCACAGGAACCACCCCGACTGTGTGATGTGTGCCTCAGGCAATATGGAGTGATCACCAGCATTACACCGGCGCTTCTCTGTGTGCTCCTTGCGGTCTTTTAAAGAGATGGCCATTTCTGGATTTTGGTTAAGAAGCTTTTTGTCTTATTTCAGTTATCTCTGAAGCACCAGTGTGAAGCATGCGTATCTGTTTGCCAGTCTGGCAGTTTTATGTTTCCAGTAAAACTGCAGAAAGCCAGAATTCCTCTGGCATCACATTGGTTTCTTCCTGTCAGCATATTTAATCACTTTTATGCTAAAGAATTGTGGAGTGAGCTGATCTTAGCAATGATTTACCCTGCTCGGGGCTTTTTTGACTTTTTCCTTAGCGAGGATGCAAGAAAAGGAGTGAAGGAAAGATGATACGGTTTGTAAAGAAAAAAAAAAAGCAGCGTACATTTCAAGTGTAGTCGCTGCTAAATATGTAGAGATCAATACGATTCTTTGTGCGGTTATAAAAACAAAAGGTCTCTTTGCCTCAGGACGTGATTTCTCTTACAGCAACAGGTAGCAAAGAGTCCTCTGCCCCCTTCTCTTCCCTTATCTCCTCCCCTTCAGCTCCTCCTGACAAAATGCCGGTTAAAAAGGTCAGCCCGTTCACGTAAAGCTGGGGTTTCTTAACAGAGACTGCTGCACATCAAGACTGCCGGGTAGACTTGGGATTCAAGACATTCAATAAGGGTACTGTCCGTTTTCTAAGACTGATAAAACCTCAGAGAAAACAAAGGACAGATGAAGCGTGTGGCTGGGATAGATCACGGGGGTGCGCACGGACAGCAGCACCTTCACGGCAGTGTTTGGTACTGCAGCATCCACCGGGCATTTGTATTACACGTGTGAGAGAGACACACAAAAAAGGTATAAAAAGAGATTTGTTGGTATGCTAATGCCTTTCTGCTCTTCCCTTCAGGTTTCTTCTCTCTAGTGAAGTCTTAGGCTGAGCTTTCTTGGCAGCACCTTCATACCAAAGGTAGCTGAAATCAGCCAAGGAGGACTTGGAGTGCAAGCAACCTCACCCTCCCAATTAAAGAGATCGACTTCATTAGTCTTTGGCACAGACACTTCACAATAAGGTGGAGTTCCTATTTCACAGCATCCAGAGGTGCAGTGGACATAGTCTGGTCTTTATTTCACTGTGCTCCCTTTCCCTCCCTGCCACCTTCTTTCACCTGCAGAAAAGGACAACTTGGTTTCCTCAGCTAGAATCAACTCTTACAGTTCTGTTCCACTTTAAATTTAATAAGAACATTCTGATATTCTTCACGTCATAGAATCATAGAATTATAGAATATTTCAGTTGGGAAGGGACCTTAAAAATGATCTAATTCCAGCTCCTTGCTACAGGTGGGGACACATTCCACTAGAAGAGGCTGCTCAGAAGAGATTTTGCCCATTACCTAAAGGTTAAAGAAGTTACTTTGGAATTACAACACAGGTCTTTTCCTGTAGCCAACTCCAAGCCCTAATTGCCTCCACAGTTTAGCTTGAGCCCTTAAAATCATTCTGAAGCAGAGTTACAGGGTTGTAGAGGACCAGGATACCTTTTGTTCAGTGGTGTTAATAATCTATGGCCTTAAAATATGATATTTTAAAATCTCATTTTAGGGCAGAACACCGAAGCCATGAACAATGGAACAAACTGTACTTGAATGAGGCAGAAATTTACATCACCACCAAAATTGTTAAATCCAGATTGGGACCCTGTCTGCAGCAGCATCATGTGAGGGGGGAGTGGCACATCAAACCCTCCCTTCCCAAAAGCCTTGTGGCCCCAAATTATGGGTCTTTTGAGTCCTTCATCCTGTAAATCTGCATTTAACAGCAGTGTGTATCTGGGTTGATAAACACATTTTAAGAACTTATCCCATGACATTTTTTTTTCTACTTCATATGATCAGCTTTTTGGTCCTCTTTCTTCCAGAACCTTCTTAGTGCTTCTCTTTAGGTACTGAAAAATGCATGTAATTTATTAAGGCTGCTCAGTAGTTACCCTTAGTTTGCAACAGGCAAACCTATTATGCAAACAATATCAACACCTCCTTGCAGTGACTTCCTTCTCCCCGCTATAATGAATTCCATGCATGCTACTCTGCTGTAAATTCTGCATCTAAAAATTCCATCCACTCTGTGATTTGTCAGGGGAAACTGTACTTGACTTTTGAAACAGTTGGGAGGAGCAAAATGATAACCTACTAAAGTGCCTTGCCCTTCACTGAAATTATGGTAAGTAATTAAAGTTAGAGCAAAAAGATTTGAGCTCTGGACTGCTTATGTTCTTAGTGTTTTAACTTGGTTGAAATTTTTTTTAGAAGTCCGAGTTGAATGTCAAATTTGCATATTTATCCAGAAAACATAGGGAATGCTTAATTGCCTGTGTCCAGAGTTCACATTTTGCTTGGGAAACAAGGTTTCACATATTCATGAGTTTCATTTCTAGCTACTGTTTGCACCCATGAATTGACCTGCACATCTAAACAAGCCCTGTATTTGCTCATTATAGAAACAAATATGCCATATTTAGAGTTTTGCTTTATAATCCTATCAGGGACACCCAGTCACAGAGGAGATGCTGCTACTCCACTGGTGCAGTGGGTCTGGCTGGGCTGGAGTTCCTGTTTCCAGCCCTCAGTGCTGGGCTTTGCTTTGGGAGCTGGAAAGGGGCAGGTAACACA
This sequence comes from Lanius ludovicianus, assembly GCA_013397235.1. Classification (NCBI taxonomy): domain Eukaryota; kingdom Metazoa; phylum Chordata; class Aves; order Passeriformes; family Laniidae; genus Lanius; species Lanius ludovicianus. The sequence continues at coordinate 75,904 of VYXG01002167.1, read as the reverse complement.
CCAATTTTGGCTACTGCTGGGCTGCCACAGCCCAAGTGCTGTCTCTCAACATTCCCTGCCCTCTGGGAATGGCAGTGACCAAGACCCTGGGAGGGGACACAGCTAGGCCAGCTGACCCAAGCTGAGCAAAGGGATACTCCAGACCAGAGATAAAAGCTAAGTGGGGGAGGAGGACTGGGGAGCAGGATGTGTTATTTACAGCATTCACCTTCCAGAGCAACAGCTCCATGTGCTGGAGTCCTGCTTCCCAGGAGGAGGCCAGACCTTGCTAGCTGATGGGAAGTAGAGAATAAAATCTTCGGGATTTCTCTCTGCTTGAGAGTGCATAACCTTTCCCTTTGGCTTTGCTAAACCACCTTATCTCAACCTATGAGTTGTTTCCCATCTCATTTTCTCTCCGCTGTCCCGCTGGAAGGGGGAGTGGGTAGAGCAGCTTGGTGGGCACCTGGTGTCCAGCCAAGGTCAAACCACCACAGCCAGGCAGGGATTTACCACCATTGTCCCAATCCCTCGAGTCACTGTGTTCACACAGCTAGGGAGGGGACCAGGAATCCCCCAATCGTGTGTCCAGTTTGCATGCTGGGCCTGTGCCAGGGAAGGTGGGGGGTGACTCCAGCAGTTCCTCTCTCTCTCTCTCTCACTGCCTGGTATTGCTCATCCCACTCATCTCCTCACAGAGCTCAGAGGTCCCCCCAGATCAGGACGCTCCCCGTGCTGTGCTCTGCACTTTGCTGTGGTGCCTCCAGATCCACTCACTTCGGTGGCTGTGGTGAGGTCTGCCCAAGCCTTCTCTTCTTCAAGCAAAGATCATTTAAGTCCTTGGTGCTTCCTCACAGGTTCTCCAACCCTTTGATCATCTTCATGGCCTCACTTTGGTCCCTCTCCTGTCTTTCTACTTCTTTCTCAAATTGTGAGGACCACAACTGGACGCAGCCCTCCAGGTTTCCTCCACAGGCTCTAGAGGAAGGTGTCCCTGCCCATGGCAGGGTAGGGGGAAATAGATGGCCTTTAAGGTCCCTTCCAACCCAAACCGTGCTGTGAACGTGGCTGCAGCATGATGAGCACAATGAGATGGCCCATCCTTGCCCGGGCCAGATTTGCCACTGCTGCCAGCGAGATGCACCTGACTCAGCTCGTTGCCCATCAGCACATTCCCACCCATGCACTTCTGCTTTAACAGAGATATGATTCACTTGAATAAAATTGTACCCACTGAGTTTTTCCTCACTTGCAGAGGAGATTATTTTTAGGATCTCCCAGCATTTCACTTACAGAAAACGAACTTGTTCTGTAGAATTTCTTTATTTTTTTTCCCCAAATATCAAAGAAATAAACCATGTTTGCTTATTCACTTGCCCTCTCTTTTGGCATCAGGGGACAAACCTAAAGGCTGGGGTTTTTCCAGGCTCTTTCTGTCATTGAAGGAGCAGTTTTGTGAGCCAGAACAACCCCTTTGAAGAGGTGGTGTTTCTCTACTGCTTTCAGAAGGTATTAATTGCGAGGCCTGTAAGCTGATGTAACTCAGCAGCCACCAGCAGGAGGGACACAGTAACCCCTGAGATGTGGGGGCATGAACATCTCCAGGGGCTGCCAACTTACTGACCCTTATTCTTGAAAGTTTTGAGGCTATTCTGTTGAATCTTCACGGCTGCTGCCATCTGTGCCAGGCAGGGAGCTGCGAGGTTCTCCCCTTGCCCTGCCAATTCACTCAGCAGCCTGGAGCAATAACTGTGTCCAAGAAGGAGAGGAGGGGTTCGTGGCTGTCCTGTGATGGGCTTTGTTTATACTTGTCAGTTCTCAGCCCAGGAGGCAAGTGATGACTGCCATCACACAGTGAGAGAGGTAAAATCAGGTGACTTTGGAGTGTTCTCAACACTTTAAAGAAAAGGTCAACAGAAAATGAATTTTCTTCAAATCCACAGGACAATGACAATAGCAATGTGCTGCAAGATGCTGCTGACTCTGTTACTGGGTTCCTTTCAGGCATATCTTGGCTATGTTTCAATGAGAAATAGCCATGCAGGCAAAAATACTGGTTTGCCATTCTTAAACTATCCTCTGATGTGTTCAGGTATTCCTTCTTGGAATTCAGAAAAACCACAAATGTCTCTGCTATTTTCAAGAAATACCTGTGGAGAAAAAGGCAAAGGAGGACATGCATTTTAAACCATGTTGAAGTGTTTGGGTGGAGATTCTTGTGCATCAAATGCCTGTTTTTCATAAGAAAAATCTATTTAGTTGCTGTAGTAACCCAGTACGAGGAGGTTTCCCTCTGAAAGAAGCATCATCTGTACTTCCAGTAGCTGATATGATGGACACAGAATGGAGGCTTCTCTCCCACAAGCACTGGCTTTACAAGCAGTGTGAGAAGCACTGACCTCAGCAGATTCACAGAGGAATCAAGGGGTAATTTTGGTGTGCTTATGTTTAAATAAAGAAGTCATGCATCTTCTGTTGGATTTTAGCCCCATCTGACCTTGGTGTTGGCACAAAAACTTAGAAAAAAATCCTACCAGCTGGAGCTGTGTGACTTCTGTGCAGTCAGAAAGGAGTCTCTCCCAGACTAGGCAAGGTATTACCACAAAAAGTTTCTTCCTAGAGAGTTCAGATCTGAAATGTGTTTGAATTAATGGTGTTGGACAGGAGAAGAGTTGAAATGAGTAGAAGACCCCTCAGTGAATTTTCTGTGGCACATGTAAAAGAACAAGACCCACGTTCAGAAAAAAATGAGGTTTTGGAAGGGTGATGGAGTCAAGTGAAGTTCAGTTGGTGCTTTGCAGTGTCAAGGAATTGCACAATAGAGAGGTAGACTTTTAAAGGTAGACTTTTTAAAGTGGCTGTGCTGTGAAGAAAAACTTGTAGAGGATGAGATTTGCATTTGGAAAATAGATTATTTTACAGATATTGGTTCCATTTGATAGTCATTCCCTGAATAACATCTGCTGCCTTATCTTAATAAATCTGGTTATCTCCTACAGAAATGAGCTGAGCAAAAGATCTGTAGTAAGATTTGAAAATAACCTTTGTTATTATGTGTCATTAACTCATAGGAAGCAAACTACATGGCCACTAATGACAGTGAACAAGAAAAATAAAGTTTCTTGCACATTCTGTTCCATGCATTTCCAGTCCTTAGCCTGCACTTAAAATACAGCAATTTTACAAGCATTTGTCATTTGCCCAGGCTATGGAGTTAATGAGATAGAAAAAGCAGGAAGAACTTGTATGGATGAACTCCATTTACTTAATTTCCAACTCAAACACAACGATATGAAAAATAAGCAATATTTGTATAAAACTGTGTATAAACTGTGTATTTTTTTTTTTATTTTTTTTTGCTTTCCCCAGTTCTTGTCTTGCAGCAGTCTGGGTTGAGTCATTATGGCACACAACAGGTATGTGTGTTGTCAGCAGAAGCCATCACCCTTTTGACATTTCTGCTGCCTCCCAGCTGCTGGGCACTGAGAGTGGGCAGCTGTCAGCTTCTCTTCTCAGCCACAAAGCAAAGGAGGCAGCAAAAAAAACCCAAAAAAACCTCTTCCATCATTTCTTTGATTACAGTCTCTGTTTGTCAAAGCAGCGGGGCACAAAGCCCACGTGGATTTTGTGAAGGCCTCTGGAAGTGGCTGGCTCACAAGCACACGTTTAAAACTTCATGGTGTCCTGTCTTTGGCATGCCTTTTGCTGAACCACATGCCAGCAGGAACTGGTACTCTTAAAGTGCTGCAAGATGCCTTTACCAGAGAGCCCCGTTCAGCTGCCTTTCTTGAAATGAGATTGGAGAGAAAGCAAATGGAATCTCAGAACCTGCTTCAAAAAAAGCAATACATTCTGTTTCGAGAGAGCTGTCTTGATTATGCTCAACCCTAGAAATGATATTCACTTTTTGGCATAACTCTGACACAGCAGAACACTGCCTTGTTCCTATTTGGGCATTAAGAAACCAGACATCTGTTCTCTTGCTTGTTATATTTTATTTTTTCAGATACAGACATGCAAAGTAACACTGACAAAATGTATTAAAATGGGATAATCTCAGTGCCCATTAAAGGGCTGAGTAAGAAAAAAACCCCTACAGGATAACAACTAAACAGCTTTGAGGGAACCTTCTCACTGAGCACTTTTTGGACTGTCTAGAGGAAACTGGAGGTCTTCTTAACCTGGAAATTACTGGGCAATTAATTCTCAGTGTATAATTGGCATTCTGCATCTATTTTATTGCAAGCATATATATTGGCAATTGCTTTTTTTAGACTGTTGGGCAATATTAGAGTCTGAATTGACTTTGGAGCTAGAAGATGATGTGTGTATTAATCCAAATGTGATTGGTGTGGTATAACCAGTCTATACCCTGCAACTGTACCTCACAGTGAGTGCTCCAACCATTTTCTACTCATAAGAAAGAACCTTAGCATGATCCTTTTCCAAAGTGAGTAGTCAGCAATATTGTGTTTTCAGTGGAAAGATTTGTATAAATAGCAAAAAAAAAAAAAAAAATTAAAAAAAATTGCTGTTACAAGTAAAGGAAAAAAATATTTACAGTTTCTCTGATTTGTGAATTAGTAAAAATATCTCATTTTTTCTGTACAATTAAAATAAGAAAGCCAAAGGCAAGGATATTCATCTTGTTCTTCAACCAAAAAAAAAAAAAGAATTCTCAGAAATGAATTTTCCTTTCACAAAAGGAGGAGAAAAAGAGCAGTGGAGTATTAAAAACCCCTCTACTGCCACACCTTCAAAACAAGTCACTCCTAACAAAAGTAGACATCACCAATTTCCCAAGCAGCCCCTGCTCAGAGCCTGGCTTGGCATCAGTCTGATGGTGGGAGGTGGTCAGGGATTGCCTTGGCATCAGTGGGGGCTTTTGGTTTAGTTTTGGTTTTGTTGTCCTGGGGTAGTTTTTTTACAGTCATTAAACTCTTTTTGTCTCAATCCAAGAGGTTTTGTCACTTTTGCCTTTCGTGTTCTCCCATCCTGCTTTGGGGGGGGGAGGGAGGGAGCAGCTGGGAGGGCTGTTAACCCTTTCAGTTAACTCTCCAGAGACCCCAGGATCAGGTTTGGAGATGGAGAAGTCGTTCTGCCTTAGCAGTTGTGGAGATTTTGGCACAGAATAGTCTTATCTGCCAAATACTGCAGCCCCATGAAACTTTCCTTTTTCTCTAATCTCAAAGTCTGTTAAATAAATAGCTTTCTATCTTCCTAATAAATGTAGTAAAACACAGAAAATGAGAACAACCCCTTAGGAAGGTGGGAGGACAGTCTCATACAAAAAGTTCTGATATTAAACTGCAGTGTTTCAATCTCTGATTAGCTGCCAATCACCACCCTGTCCCTCTGCTGGGTGGGTTCTGTTTGTTGGTGTTTGCCCTTTCCTTTGGTCATTTATTTCCTTGATAACTGAGCACAGTTTGGACATCTCCTGCCACTCTGCCTGTGGCTGAACACACCCAAAAATAGGCCTTTCACAGAAACAGGGGGGCCCAGCTGCCCTCATTTGCTGCAGTTTTGCTAAAAAGTCTGTGTGGGGCAGTGAACTGAGGAGGGGTTGGCAGAGCAGCTGCAGGAGGTGGGTGACAGCATTTATCATAGACATGTTTTGATTCAGAACATTAGCTAATAATCTCAGCTGTCAGTGAATATTTGGATTTCTCAACATTTCTTGTCTAGAATCACGTTGGGTAGACAGACCTTTGTTGCTGGATCAGATCCTCTGAGCCCAGCTTTGCAGATTGCTGGCTACCTGAACTAAGCCTGATAACCAGAAGTTTAATTTGGAGAAAAACTCCTTATATTGACATTCATGTTCGTGTTCTCTTGGCCAGTTTCTGACAAATTTTACCAGGCATTTCACTGCCAACTTGAAATCATTCAACTGTGATCAGTTGACTTCAATTGTAAATTCAATTTACAACTTCAGCTGTAAATACATTTAAGGATTTCATTTTAACTGTACTTAACATAAACCTGCCATTAAACTGAAATAAATAAATCAAAAAAAAAAACCCAAAACACCTAAACAAACAAACAAAAAACCACAACCAAGACTACTTAAATCTTCTACTCCTTCCAAACTGCAGAATTCCTAAAATAAAAAGTCCCCCTCATTTTCAGAAGCCTGTGAAGAAATGAACTTGGCAACATGGACTGATGGCCACCAGATATTAGGGTTTTTTTAATGTTAACAACTTTTATAGAAATACAAGATTAATGCCTTTCAGACATTTTTTTGCATTTCACTCAGTCCATGTTTGCATGTAGATGGTCTTATTCTGCAAGGTGCCACATACAACAGTTAATAAAAAAAGTGTTTAATTGTCCTGGCTTCAGCTGGGATAGAGTTAATTTTCTTCTTAGTAGCTGGCACAGTTGCTGTGTTTTGTCTTTAGAATGAGAACAACGTGAATCACACATGGATGGTTTGGCTCTTGCTCAGCAATCCTTACCCTAAGTCAAGGAATTTCCTTATATTGTTATTTAATTTATTTCAGTTATTAAACTGTTCTTACCTCAACCCATGGATTTTACCTTTCTCCAATTCTTCTCCCTGTCCCACTGGGGGGTTTGGGGGGTGAGTGAGCAGCTGAGTGGTTCTTGTTGCTGGCTGAGGTTAAACCACAGCACTAATAAATAAAGAGAAGTTTTATGCTTGTCACAGGTAACTGTGGTGCACTTTACAGTGATTTAGTCAGTTTTTCTTCCTGTGGGGCCATAAAGCTGGCAAGCAGCAAAGAAGAACTCTTCTGCACAGTCTGCCAGTGAGTCTGCTGTTTAGAATAGTACTGGGAGTATTTTCCATTTGCAAATCAGCAATTGGAACAATGAGGTAATTTGAAGTTATGCTGTTTCTGAACGTGCTTATTGCACAGTGATTACTGCATCATCACCTGCAATGTCTTGCAGTGCTGGAAAATTAATTTTCCTGACAAGTTTTCCATGGGATTTTTCACTCAAGTTAGCTGAAGGACATGCAGATTGATCCCACTAGCTTCTCCTTGAAAATCTACCTCTACATCCAAAATTCTTCTCTTCCTCCTCAGATGTTATTTGGATATTCCTCTCCCAAAACACATCACTGATGTCTCTGGCCAGCATTAAACACAGCCTTATTTGGTCACAGAGAACTTTGCCTGGAGATGAGCTCTCCCTCTTCTCAACAAATAGTAAACTTGATCTGTAAGTAACCTGAGAAAGATTTCTTTAAAACATCTTTTGGTGATCCATCATCATAAAGGCAAGATCTGTACCTGCATCCACAATGACCAAGCCCTGCAGCTGGTGCTGATTACACACAAACCCCACAGAGACTGCCCCGTGTGCCTCCCACCACAGAGATAATTTATACCAGTGGTGAGTTGGCTTTGGCCAGCTGCCAGATGGCCACCCTGCCAATGGCACCCACAGAATCCCAGGATAGCCTGAGTGGGAAGAGACCCACCAGGATCACCCAGTCCAAGCCCTGGCCCTGCACAGACCCCCCAACAACCCCACCCTGGGCATCCCTGGCAGCGCTGCCCAAACGCTCCTGGAGCTCTGGCAGCCTCGGGGCCGTGCCCATTCCCTGGGGAGCCTGGGCAGTGCCAGCACCCTCTGGGGGAAGGACCTTTCCTGATCTCCAGCCTGAGCCTGCCCTGGCACAGCTCCAGCTGTTCCCTGGGTCCCGTTACTGCCACAGAGAGCAGAGATCAGAGCTGCATTGGTACTGCCCCTCAGCAGACAAAATTTGGATGGGTTGAGATAAGGATAGGGAGACCTCTTATGAGTTATCCTCATGGGCCAAGCATACTCAGCTCGGGAAAAATTAATTTAATTTATTGCCAGTTAAAAATAGAGTTGATAAATCAGAAAGAAAGACAAAAAAATTAAAACAACACCTTCTTCTCCTGCTTTTTCCCATGCTGGACCTCACTCCAACATTCCCAGCCCCTCCACACCTCCTCCCCCACTGCTGAGCAGCACAGGAGGATGCTGTGACCTCACTGGGGACTGTGGTCAGTCCCTAACAGCTCCTTTCTGCTGCTCCTTCCACCTCACACATTTCCCTGCTCCACTGCTGTCCTCTCATCTCAGTCACCCGAACACCTCCTCTCCCTCCTGCTCCACCGACCTCAGTGTCTGCTGGGCTGTCTCATAATCTCTTCCCTCACTCCTCTGCCTGGCCAGAATTTTTTTCCCCTTTTCTTAAATACATTTCCACAGAGGCACCACCAACACTGCTGATTGCTGGGCAGCTTTGTCTGCACCTTTTCTCTGTAGGAAGAGGGAACAGTGAAACCAACAGAAGGAGAATGGACTTTCCCTGTGAACTCATCACTGCTTGAAAAGACACCTTTGCTCTGTACACATTTTGAGTTTACCTAATTCTTCTCATAAAATTTACCTGTGTTTTTGCCTTTGCTCAGGTTCTTATATGCTTTCTTGAAGAGAAATAGATCAAAAAAATATTCCTGAGTTCTTTCTGAGGCACGGCCAAAATCTATATAACTAGAGAACCTGTAATTTGTAAAGAACGTCTGTTCTTGTATATTTTAAAGGTATTATTGGGGAAAAAAACCCCAAAACTCTGGCAAGTACCTTTCACAAGCTTTTAATGGAGGTAAGGAACTAAATACAAAGACAAGAGAGAAGAAGTCTTCTGTTTTTTATGGGGCAGCTTCATCAGCTTTCACTCAGAGAACTACAGTAGAATATTCCCTGGGACTTTATTGGCTTTGATCATTTACCTCTAGTCTGAAATCCTAATGACACCACCTGCACACTGATAGGCTGAAAAACTTACAAAGCACTCTAAGCTTCTGTCCAGGAGTGATTTTGAGGGAAGGAGGTGCACCAGAGAGCACATGACATGATAAAATCTCAGCAGTTTGGGGAGTTTGGGAAGGTGGTCGTTAATATTGGTTTAATTTCAGACTGAAGAACTTTCACTCCCTTTTTTTTAAAAAAAACCCAAACACTACCAAAAAATAAAGGCTTCAAAAGAGAGGAGACAAATAGAGAGCTTTGTACCCAGGATAATTTACCTCTAGTCTGAAATCCTAATGACACCACCTGCACACTGATAGGCTGAAAAACTTACAAAGCACTCTAAGCTTCTGTCCAGGAGTGATTTTGAGGGAAGGAGGTGCACCAGAGAGCACATGACATGATAACCTAATATTTTCCCTGTCTATGCAAATCTCAGCAGTTTGGGGAGTTGGGGAGTTTGGGAAGGTGGGCGTTAATATTGGTTTAATTTCAGACTGAAGAGTAATTTTCACTCCCTTTTTTTTTAAAAAAAAAAACAAACACTACCAAAAAATAAAGACTTCAAAAGAGAAGAGACAAATAGGGAGCCTTGTACCCAGGACAGTTTCCTGGCCCAGGGTTTAGGATGCCTAATGGAGCCTACACCTCACTTTGCACAGAACTTCAAAAAGGTAGGTTTTGTAACATAAATACAATTTTCAAACGGGTTAGTTGGATAAATTTCAATCTTAAGGGGTTTTTTCCCTCTTCTTTTTATTGGTATAACATGGCAAGTAATACCCATCAGTAATCCTGTAGTTTCCCCTGTGTTACACCATAAGGGCCATATGCCCACCTCGAATAAGTTTAGGATCATTTCCTTCCTGGTTCTTGTCTGAGCATTTCTGTTATCCATCCAGATCAGGTGCTTTGGGAGCAGATGGGACAGCAGAGTAGAAGCTGAGGCTTGTTGTGAGCTGCTTGTATAGGAAATATTGATAAAATAAGAGAAGAAAACAAGCCACAAACAATAAGAGTTTCGTTGCAATGGGTGTTTTGTCTCATCTTCAGCAAAGGTGAAACCACTCAGATTTCCCTTCTGATCTTAAGTGTTTATGTTGTTTTTCCAAACCGGAAAGATCTGTGAATGCCTGTTAACACCCATCTTAACAGATAAAGAACACAATAAATTTGTTTATCCCATAGTTTTTCAAAGGAAAAATCAGAAACATAGATAATACAAATTGTCCTTGGCACCACAAGTATATCTTTGACACACAGCACTGTGTATTAACCCAACTCTTCTTTCAGAGTGGTTGCTTTAGCATTAATAGGGTCTCTTCATGGTAAAAAGTTTAAACATATTTGTGTCATGACCTTATAGTGGAGAAAAAAACCCCACAGCTACTACCAGGGAGACCTTTTAAATCAGCACCATGTACAAAGTCACATTAAGCTCTTCTCTCTGTCATCAACCATTCCATGGGAAAAAAACCAAAACAAAACAAAAACAGATGTTTATATATTTTAAACCTGCAGCTTATTTTAAAAAGGATGAAGAGTCCAAATTGTCAATTGTAATGAAGGGTTTGGTAAGGAACATAAGTAAATAAATTCTCTATTAGATGTTAACTTTAAGGTCATGCAGTAACAGTGAAAGGGTTTGAAAATTAATATATAACACATACATGCTATAGGAATTGTAGAAAAAGAAAAGGAATTGCAAAAGCATAACAGTCAAACTCACTATGTCTGTAATCTGTGTTCTTAGTGCACTATTTTATACATTCATCTATCTCAAAAATTAACAGAGATTTTCGCAGAAATTTGTCATTTCAGCTGACAGATCCAGCATCTCATAAAACTCATCCATGAAGAGGGAAGAAAACAAGAGAGCCACAGTTAAAAATAGAAAGCCTTTGAAATAAATGTCTTATCTCCATCCTTGGCAAAAATAGCTGAGGGTTTTTTTGCTGACCACAGGTTGATAAAATTGTAGTAGATACAATCCTGCATTGGAATTGTATCAGAATAATTGATTTTGACAGAAGTAGATGGATTAAAGCAACTAAGCACCTGGCCCACTTTAGGTGCTGAAATTAAAATCTTGAAGAACACACTAATTTAAATTCACCAAAATGTTTAGTTTAGCTCATGATCACTGTGCTGAGCACAATGGGGAAAAGTCAGCTTTCTGTAGCAAAGTTATACACTGAAACTAGACAAACCTATTCACCAGCTGGCCACCCAAGGTGCATGATTTTTACAATTACTAGTAAAAAAAACAAACCAAAAACTATTATTAGTGAAAATCTCAGGCAGGCTCCAAGGCTGAGAACAAATCCATCACCCCAGTCATCCCAGTATTCCCAGAAAATGTCTGAGGTGGTAACTGCACATGGTTAATCCCCCCTCCCAAAACCTGGGAGAAGGCCAAAGCTGCCAGCCTTGGGATGCAGAGGAACACTGGGAGGGCAGGCCTAGTGCTAAAGCAAACAGGAGGTGCCAGCAACCTCCTTTTTATATAACAATCTTCACTCTATTACTAACGAGGGTTTTCTGTAGCAAGTGCAAAATTTCAGCTGTTACACAGTTCAGAGGTTAATGGGACTAAACCCAGAAGTCATTGCTGGGTTTCAAATGGGTTAGTTGGATAAATTTCAATCTTAAGGGGTTTTTTGTCTCTTTTTATTGGTATAACATGGCAAGTAATGCCCATCAGTAATCCTGTAGTTTCCCCTGTGTTACTCTGTAAAAGCCATAAGGGCCATATGCCCACCTCGAATAAGTTTAGGATCATTTCCTTCCTGGTTCTTGTCTGAGCATTTCTGTTATCCATCCAGATCAGGTGCTTTGGGAGCAGATGGGACAGCAGAGTAGAAGCAAGCACGGAGAAGAAACGTGCACAGCAGGGTTTTGATGAGGTCTCAGGAGCTTTTCATGCTGTGGGATTGTACCTTCTGCTGCTGCAGTGCTGAATCAGTGACACAATGCTTAACCACCCCAGGATTTGCCTCCTGATTTGGGTGAAGTGCCTTCTAATTGTAATTGTAGCCATCTCTCCAGATTTATGCCAGTGCCTCACTCCCTGAAGGGCAGCAGCCTTTCAGGAAGGTCCACAGCAGTGATGTGGTTGTATGGCAGAACAAAGAAGAGCCACCTGCTCACCATTTATATTAAAATAACATTTTTACAGCAGTGGCTGAGGACACAGCACCTTGCAGTGGTGCTGCTGCAGTGCTCTAGGTCACTGCTGGAGAACAGTCCCATTTTTGGAAGCTTGATGGAAAGATTAGGTGTCAGATTTAATAAACCCTTTGGCTCTATTTCTTTTATTCTATGCCTTGGGTCCTCTCTCTGCTTTGATGTAGCAGATTTTTTCATTTAGGTGGTGGCAATAATTCAAATATATAAACCACCACCTGTCATTTAATATAATTTGCATTGATTGGCAGGTGTAAAGCTAACCTGTATTAATAGATTTTTTGCATATGTAATATCAGTGATCCAGACAGATTAGGGCAAAAATATTATTAGTAAAGTATAGGGAAAGCTGCATTTGGATGAACAAAAATTTCATTTCTTCTGCACTGGAAGATTCTAAAAATTGGGTATGACTGCAGGTTCAAAGAAAACAATTCAAATACTGTTATTAATAATCAAAAGTAGTTGTTGAGCTGACTAGCCAGGGTTTCTGAGAGCAGTCTCTTTCCTTGGCCCTTTCCAAGCCCTTCAGGTCTGACTGCACTCGAGCTGCACAGGAATCCTGGGTCACAATGGTGATGCTGGCTCCTCTCTAATGTTTATTTATCCAAGACTAAAATACCTTACTGGGAATGTACTGCCTCTGACTAAACTACCAGAGAGAATGATCTGGGAGAGCTTTCTGTATGACTTCATGATCAGGGAATAATTAATTATCTGGAGAGTCACCAGGGCTGTAGGGAATGATATCAAAAATATCCTGGGGTGTTGCTTTAAGATTTGGAAGAAAACACAGTAATGCACTGAAAAACCCTCCAGAAGTTCACTTCAGCCCAGCAGGGTGTGGGTACTGTCCTGAACCTTTCCACAGAGCTGGGGTTTAGGACTAAAACACTGCAATAGGCCTAGTGAAAGGACAAATACCCCTAGGGTAGGAAACAAGTGGAAAATTGAAAGAAAAGAATACTCCCCAGGTAGAACATTAAAGCAGTCGTCAGGGTCTGAACAGCTGGCTGGAAGAAAATCTGGTTGGAAAACCTCCAATGAGAGGAAAAGGCCCAGATGAAAATGTTTCAGCCTCTTAAGCATCTCTACAAACTTTTAGAAAATAAGGTGGAACAAGAGGAAAGTTGACAGTTCTTGCTACATAATTATTTGTTAAAATTGAAAACATCAGCTTCTGATATTTCAAAACTTCTAGGATAAATATGGCCTGTTCAGAGGGAATCATGCTCAGCCCTTGGGGTTCCTCTCTTTATCTTCAGTGACCTCTTCCACCGTCCTTGTATTTTTTTAAGGAATCTAAGGAAATTAATCAGCTTCTCATGAAACAAAAGAGACAAAGTATTTTTGTTTCCTGGCAAAACCTTGAATAATACATTGAGCTCATAAAAGTCTCCACAGCCTGAGAGCTGAGCAAGGTCAGGAGACACTTGACAACCAAAGTGCCTCTGACCCTATCACTTATAATGATGCAGTATTTCATGTATGGCTTTTTTACTCCTGTTACGTGTTTCACCCACCGAGTTAAACCTTAATTTCAGCTGGCCCATCCAATGCCATAGCCCACAGTTTCACAGACTCGATTCTAGATAAGGTGAAATTTTCCTACACTTTAAAAAAAAACAAAAAACAAAAGAATAAAGCTGCTGTAATGGAGTGCAGGTGGAGCTCATTTGGGGTAATGAGGTTCTAAATGGATGTTTTGCAAACAAAACACTCATTGTGACCTGACAGCTCACCAATTCACATGCTGCTCCTAAATGGTTTGTTTTGTTCCGTCGGAACTCGAGTGGAAATGAAGATTTCTGCCGGTGATGGTGGTGCCTTGGAAGTACAAATCAGGGAGCTGCGACTCAAACCAGAAGATTCACTTGGTTTCCTTTCTTTTTTTTTTTTTTTTTGGTGCTTGAGCTGCTCTTGCTTCCTGCCTACCCCTTCAGTCAAAAAAATAGTGTCTGGGATGTGGAATTCTGGAACTGTTGTAACAATCCTGCCATGGCCTTGGTGGCTGCTCACAGGACTTAAACACAGCATTCAGGGAGCTAAAGTTCACCTCGTACTGGCTGTTACTTAAATGCATGGTTTATACCCTTCTAGGTGAGAAATACGTTGTGAGAGGGGAGCACAGGTATTGTGACAGCTCCTGGGTACAGAAATTTAACATTAAACCAGCCAGGACACAGAGTGCTCTCCACAAGGCACTCCAGAGGGGCTGCTTTTCCCAGCAAATCCCGCCAGCTGCTTTTTGGGCTGGGAAATACACCGTGGACTTCTGGCCCCTGGCACTACTTGGTTTAATGAGGCCTTCTTTGAGCTGTAAAATGCTGTAATTTATATCACTGGATGAAGAAAAGATTCCCAAACATCTCCAGCTATTTGGATTCCAAGGCATCAGCTGGAGTGTATTTCCTTGTATTTCTCTGAATGAAAAAAAAAAAGAGGGGGGGAAGAAAGGGAGAGTGATGGAAGTGCAGAAAGAGCTGTAAGGAAACAACAATCCTGCCAAGCCATGGCCCTAAATTCCAGTGGGGTTCCATGGGATGTGGTTATGTCCCCCCGAAAGGAAAAAATGGAAACCAGAAGTACATGATGCAAATTTTACAGCACAAATAAAAATATTGTTCTACAAAACTGAGCAGTAAGGAGACCTGGGCTTGATTAAGGATAATACATCAGCTGTGTGCACAATGTCTGGCAGCAGCAAGAAGGTAAACGGTGTCTTGGCATCTATTATGTCTCTAGAAGTGAGATGCATCAATGAAAAGGTAAATACTCACATGTAGAGCAAGAGCAAAGCCTCATTTGCTTTTCTTTTCTAGGGCATTACATAAAGATTATGAGAGGCTGGAAAAGATAAAAAAAAATATCTTAGACTAACATTGGAAACAGAGAAATGCTTCATCAGGAATGAGAAACCAGGCACAAAGGAAACTGAGACCTTGGAGAAAAATACAGGTCCAAAAACACCCTAAAAAGGAAAGACAGATGCCAGTGTAAGTTATTTAAATACAATAACAGCTAATTGAAAAACAAAGATATAAGAGTTTAAATGTTGGTAGAAACTAGCAACTTGAAGTAATTTGGATGGAATTAGGACACAGATGAATAGCTGGTGCATGCTACAGAGTGAAAAAGGTTGTGCATCAACTCAAAGGAGCTCTTATTAACTGAACACAAGCAGCTTGTGCCAGAAGACAACTTTAGGAAGTAAATAATTTTATCATCCCATCTTGCAGATAACCTATCCATGCTAACAAGTTCAAAAAGTGTTCTCTGCAATGGATTTGATTTAGCTTTGGTGATGCAGAGGATACACATGATAAAATTTGCAGTTCAACAGCAAACCCCATCCCTAACAAAAATGTTAGGACCTGCTTTAAAAGATACCCTTACAGTGAAACTTATTAAAGGAGATGGGGAAGAACAGCCAGACTACATACAGTGGGATGAAAAAGGAAGTTTCACCTGAAATCTCTGCACAGATTTATGGCACAGAGATGGTCCCAAAGCAAAGCATCTTCATTACATAGAGACTACTTTTCTCTACCTGCTGCTGCACATAACCAGTCTTGATGAAGAAAGAATTCTCCTTTTTTTCTTAAGGAGAGCTCAGAGGCATTAGAGATTCTGAGAGGGAAACAGGTGTCCATCTGCCCTCTCTTTTAAGAAGAATTAATTCCCAAATGGAGTACTCTCTTAGCTTTCTTCCCAGAATTTCTAATCCAAGATCAGCAACTAGCAAAGCAGAGGTTAAGGAAAAAGGATGAAATAAATGAAATTATTTTAGCAATAATAAACAATTTGAGAAGAAGCAATGGTACAGTGAAGTTTTCCTCTGGCAGAGCTAATCTGGGCAGAGCTGATTCACAGCTTGGCAGAGCTGCTTGTGAGTTTTGTGAGGATAAAAGAGGGCTCTGGACAGGGTGGGAGAAGCAGAAGGGGGCACTTTCCCTTTTCTTTACATAACCTGCCCCTTTGACTCACAGAACCACAGAACGGTTTGGTGGGAATGGACCCCAAAGTGTCACCCCTGCCATGGCAGGGACACCTCCCACTGTCCCAGGGTGTTCCCAGCCCCATCCAGCCTGGCCTTGGGCACTGCCAGGGATCCAGGGGCAGCCCCAGCTGCTCTGGGCACCCCGTGCCAGTGCTTTACCACCAACCACTGGGAAAAATTTCTTCTTGATATCTCTCCTGAGTCTATCCTTCTTTGTTTAAAGCCAGAATGGCTCTAAAGGTCTGTCCCACTCTTTCTAAAAACCATCTTTAATAAGGTCTCCTCAGAGCCCTCTCTTCTCCAGGTGAACACTCCCAGCTCTCCCAGCCTTTCCTCCCAGCAGAGCTGCTCCATCCCCTGACCATCCTGGTGCCTCCTCTGGACTCTCCAGCAGCTCCAGGTCCTTCCTGTGCTGGGCCCCAGGGCTGGGGCAGCTCTGCAGGTGGGGTCTCACCTGAGCACAGGGGCAGAGGGGCAGAATCCCCATCCCCTCCCTGCTGCCCACGCTGGGGGCTCAGCCCAGGACCCAATTTTGGCTTTCTGGGTTGTGAGTTTGCATTGCTGACTCGTGCCCAGCCTTTCCCCCACCAGCATCCCCAAACCCCTTTCCCTAGAGCTGTTCTTCCATCTGTTCACCCCCTCTGGGGTGACAGGGCAGGGCACCCCTGCAAAACACAACCTCAGCAGCAGAGGAAGCTGGAAGAGTTTCATCTACAGCAGCTGATCCCTGGCAGCAGGGAGGATTGTTCCCTGTCCTCACTTTTCACAGGCAGACTGGTACTCTCTGGACTTGTCCTGATATCTTGAATGTAAATTGTTATCTTCAGGGTTTTGTGAAGCTTTGATTTATCCCTCCCTCTCCCTGTATGTGAGTTTGAAATACCTCAATGCAGGCACAGCCCACAGAGGCCAGCTCACTGGTTAGGGCACTGGGAAGCCTCTGAACATCAGATGCTGCCCATTCAAGTGGAAAAAGAAAAGTTTGACCTCTTGTTAGATTTACAGAGTAACTATACCATTAAAGTGGGTGAGGGGGAAGATTTGAAGGAAAAGGTGCAACACCCAATGTGGTTCTGTCTGACAGCTTTCTAAGGCATTGTGGGGGAACAAAAAGATGAAATTTTAAAATGAAAGCCATGATTAAACATTTTAGGCAATGTAACAGTAAAGAAAAGGACATCTGAGTTTGTACCTTGTCAGACAAAGCCAGCTCTCCTGGGACTTCAGCATCCCTACACAGAACGCAGGATTTGGTTTCATTTTCACATGTTAAATTTGGTTTTATGTCGATAGTGTTACACTTTCTACTAGAAAACAAATGTGACAAGCATCAGTAACAGAAAGCACCATCTGCTGCAAAAATGAACCATAAGACCATAAAGCAGCCTTTTAATAAGTGAGATCTATGTAAGTATCAATAGATGTTAATGTATGCTAATGGGGAGAGGGAGAGACACAGACCACGAGTTCTCATGAGCTGCACTTCTCATTGGTCAAAACAGGACCCTCAGTGATCAGACAGTGCATTTAAATTTTCACTTTAGAAGTGGAATCACATTTCTGCCTAAATCGACAGCAAATAACGTTTCCCTGCCAAAGCCCTAGGGACCATCTCCAGATAAACATTCAGCCTTGGAAAATCTTCCCTCCATGTTCCCACTCAGCAGTCAGAGGAGGGCTGTGTCTGCTCGGTGTCAGGCTGGAAGGCTGCAGAGGTTGGGGAGGCTGGCCCAGGACCTGCTGGCTGCCTCCTGCCTCCGTCATCGCCTGGAGACGTGGCAGTGCTCCTTCCACTGGCCACTCATCCCACCGGGGGCTGGGTTTGGCAGTGGGCTCTCTGGGGCAGGGAAGGGAATATTTCTCTTTCTGCTGGCAAAAGCTGTGTTTGGATAAAACACCAGGTGTTAGTTGTCCACACCCATCCAGTGGGGGAATTTGGGCTTCTGTAGGTGGCCAACTAAACAACAGCAGTGCTGTGGCAACCCTGGCTTTGACTTGGGCTGGTGGTTGTGGGTTAAATAAAAGTCTGCCATTCTGCAGACTTGGTTTGAAATAGGTTGTTCCATTTTTAAGCATTTCATTTCTCAAGCAGTGAAAACTGGGGGATAAGAAGAGGTGGAGAGTAATTGTCTGCTTTTGTAGCCTTAATATCCCATCAATTAACTTACTGTAAAAAAAATTAATGGGTTTTGTGCTTTCTGAGGGGGAGGAAGAGGTTGGTGAAGGAAAAAAATGTTTACCAACTCCTAAAGGACAAAAAACAAATCAGGAAAGTTTTCAGGAAGCCTCAGCAGGAAATGTAAGTCCTTGCAGGTGTAACTTCAGTGAAGCCACAAACTTTGGGACAAAATTTGCTTAATATATATTAGGTTAACTTTCTTCTTTGTTTATTTACAAATAAACCTGAAGTAAGGCACTCTGACACCCTAAAGGTGTTGTGTTGCTGTGCTTTGCAATATGCTGTTTTTCTGGAATTTTAATAAAAATTAAACAACAATTTAATTTAGAAAATCAGTTTGACATTCTGTGTCTTGTCCTGCTTACTTTCCTGAGCTGAAAAGCACAGTTAAACACCATTAAAATGGGGGGGAAAATACACTTATAAACTTTATTGAAAATCATTTAGAGGTTTTTTGCTTTTGCATCCCTGTAGGGCTTATACTTCTGAAATTAGAAAGGGAAACACAATCCTTCCATCAGTGACAGAAAATAATTTGAGAGCATGAAAAGATTAATTGTTAGATTTCTGATGACCAAACAATATTTAAAGGTCTTTCTGATTTTTTTTTTTAATTTAGCTAAAGAGTACATGAAAATTCCGTGTAGTAGACAATAATCACTCCTTTTTTTTTACTTGTTATCTGTAAGGTTTGCAAAGATATACAGCTGCAACCAGAGATCCATTTCTGTGCCCATTTAAATTCATTCATGGACACTCAAAGAATGCCATGACTGTTCAACTCAGACTAATTTCAGAGGGATTAAAGCTCCCTTATTTATGACATAAACAAGATGCAGAAAATATGATTGTTACTGGACTTGGATCACCTCTTAAAGCTAAAAATCATTGCCAGTCTTTATGACAATTTCCACAGGCTTTGCATCAAAAACCCCAAAATCTCGGAGAGCATTAACTCCTGTGACCCTACAAAGCTCCCAGACACTGCCATGGATGGAGCAGTTTTCTCCTGCTCACACTTGGTGTGTGGAACAGGGATGGAGCAGTTTGCTCCTGCTCACACTTGGTGTGTGGAACATGGATGGAGCAGTTTGCTCCTACTCACACTCGGTGTGTGGAACATGGATGGAGCAGTTTGCTCCTACTCACACTTGGCACATGGAACATGGATGGAGCAGTTTGCTCCTGCTCACACTTGGTGTGTGGAACATGGATGGAGCAGTTTGCTCCTACTCACACTTGGTGTGTGGAACATGGATGGAGCAGTTTGCTCCTACTCACACTTGGCACATGGAACATGGATGGAGCAGTTTGCTCCTGCTCACACTTGGCACATGGAACATGGATGGAGCAGTTTGCTCCTACTCACACTTGGTGTGTGGAACATGGATGGAGCAGTTTGCTCCTACTCACACTTGGCACGTGGAACATGGATGGAGCAGTTTGCTCCTACTCACACTTGGTGTGTGGAACATGGATGGAGCAGTTTGCTCCTACTCACACTTGGTGTGTGGAACATGGATGGAGCAGTTTGCTCCTACTCACACTTGGTGTGTGGAACATGAAGCTTCTGGGCAGCAAAGGGAAAGAATTCAGTGGAGAAATCGAGGTTATTTTGGCTTCTTTGGCCATCTCGACCAGCAGCAGCAGTGAGGTATCAGGATTAAAAAGCCAAGGAATTGCTGGAGCACTTGTTCTCTGATGTGAGACCATGCTGAGACACTAATAACGCACACACTGCAAAATTCATCAATTCAGAGACGCTGTATAATTTAAGCTGCAGTTGGGCATAGTCTTGAGTCACTTTTCAGGTGGTGCTAGCATTTACTTCTGGTCACCTACAGACACGATTTGCATCTTGTTACTGGGAGTTTGCAGGAGGGTGAAAGGTCTCCCAGTCTGGTCTGCTCATCCAGAGGAACCTCTGGGCTGCTTTGGGAAAGAAACAGGATGAGCTGGAAGCCACGGTGCAGCTGGAAAGCTGGGATCTGATGGCTGTCACTGAGACTTGGTTGGACAGAGTCCTGCTTTCAGTGGCCATAAACTGCTCAGGGGGGAAGGAAGGAGGGAACTGGGGAGGGAGCTGCCCTCTAAGTGAACAGCAATGGATGGATTGCACAAAGCTGTCCTTGAGAAACAGCAGTGTGGAGGCTGAGGGTTAATGGGCAAAGAGTAGAGACCAAGCCAGCACAAACCTCGTGGCTGATGCGTCCTTCAGGTCATCTGAACGTGAGGAGCCTGGGGATGAAGGGTTCCCACTGCAGCTGCAGGAGGCACCACACTCACAGACCCTCATCCTGGTGGGGGATTTCCCCCCCCCCAACATCTGCTGGAACTGGGAGGACTGGAAGCAGTCTCGGAGACTCCTGGAGTGCATCCAGAGTAATGCAGAGGATTCAGAAACCCGAGTGAAGGGTCCAGGCTTACTGGATCTGAATGACACCTGCACAAAGGAACTTATTGAAGGGGAAGCTGATGGTAGCCTTGGTTGCAGGGATCATCTCCTGGTGGAATTCATGATCTTGAGGGCTATAGCCCCAGAGACCAAGACCCAAAACCCTAGCCAAGTGAATTTTCAGTTTAAAAAGTGATGGATGGCATTTCCTGGGAAGCTCTCCTCAGGGATAAAGGAGCTGGACAGAGCTGACAGGCCTTAAAACATTTTTCTTTCACCACAAGGACCCTTGATTCTCATGTGCAAGTAACCAAGGAAGAAAGGCAGAAAACCAGCATGACTGAGTAAGAACCACCTGGTCACACTGAATCCCAAGAGGGGAATGTATAGGGAGTGGAAACAGGGACAAAAATCCTGGAAAAAATATGGGAATATGGTCCAAGAGTGTAGAGGAGGGAGCAGGAAAAGTAAATCATGTTTGCAGCTAAGTTTGACAAAGAATGTGAATACTAGTTAATAATAATAATAATAATAATAATAATAATAATAATAATAGTCTTCTACCAGTGAGTAGGGCAGAAAAGGAAGATTAACAAAGATGTACCCCTGTCTTGCACCCCCAATAAATTACACAGGAGGGCTGGTGACAATTGGCATGGAGAAGGCTGAGGTGCTCAAAAACTGTTCTTGCCTCAGTTTTCGATGGTGATCCTTCTCCTCACACTTCTCAAATCCTTTACAGTCAAGTCAGAAACTGGGGGGAAGAAATCTCTCCCATCATAACTGAAGATCAAGTCTGAGCTCATCTGAAGAACACGAGACAAATCTGTGGGGCCCCATTATGTGCATCACTGGGTCCCTGGGGGAAGTGGCAGATGTAACTTCCAAGCAGCTCTCCATCATATTTGAAAAGTCCTGGCCTGGTTCTGGTCAGGACAGGGTTAATCTTTGGCCAGGAGGGGCCCAGCAAAGACCCTAAAATTATTCTCTGATGTCGCTGTAGGACACGAGAGCACACACGCGTGAACACATCAGCAGAAGGTGAGCAAAAGAGGGCAGTTTATTTTCTGACTCCACTACTTATAGTTTGACAAAAGTGACAGTGGATTGGAGGGTGAAAGGGCCACCTCTCCAATGGCACTGGACAAGTTACCAATCCATCAACTTTCTCCACCTCTACGAAGGAATGCAAAACAACTGAGTTGTTTACAGAACAATGTGTGGGAAAGTTTGCAACTAGAATGTAAACATCAGAAGGCTAAAAGATTTCTAAAAATCAGGGCGACACTCTACCGACTCACGTCGTTGCTAGGTGTAGGGGAAAGGGGGCAGAGGGATTCCTCCTGGTGGAGAAAATGTGGCTGAGGGAGCCATCTGGAATTGTCTGTTTTCAGGGAGCTTTTCTGTGAGAATCATTCCTTTTCCTGTCTGTTATCAGTGTTGTTGCTCTTAGCCTTCCTTTCCTTATCTCATCGCTGTTTCCAGCACCTTGTTCTGATCCCAGCCCATGATCTGCACCTTTCTGCCTCCAGCTGCCCCCTCCAGCTGGCAGGTGAGTGGTTTGGAGAGTCTTGGAGAAGGCACTGAAGTGGGGAGCACCATTCCCACTGAGGGCATCACGGCAGTCATGTGAGGTCTGCATTTACAGGAAGAAGCAGCACCTGCCTTTTGTCTCCTTTGCTGCCTTATATTGAGGGACTTTTAGTCTTATTTTGATGTGAAGCTTCTGTTTTCTGATGGGTTTCTGTGTGGAATAGGACTGTGGTAAAATCTTCTCTTACACTTTGTGAATTCCTGCGCAAAGAGATTCCAAGGGCAGGTTGGGTGCAGGTTTTAGACAACACAAAATAAATGTGTGGATATGGAAACGAGAAAATACTGCTGTTGGAGTTTGAAGTCTCAGCAAAGTCATGGAGGAAATAAAACATGACTCTATGAATGTACATGCTGCAGTTTGGTCAGAAAAATTGTAATTTTAATATAAACTTCAGGATTGATTCTTTCTCTGGAGACTGAAATTATGAGCTAATCAGAGATGAAACAGACAAAATCTGTGTACAAGACAGCGTTAAAATTTCAGTAGAAGATCTAGCCTCTCTAGAAGTCCAGGTCTTAGCTGGGATTAATTCAGAAATCTTTAAATTTTCACTTGCTCTCAGTATGTCAGACAGACAGTGTACATTCTGCCTGGATGAAACTACAGCCACTGCTTTGTCCTTTTAAACACATTTTTGTAGAGCAACAGAACAGGGCAGAGTACTGAAGCAGAGGATAAAATGGACACTCGAGGTTATCATTTGCACACACTGCAGTAAAAGATCTAGTCCTGAAGGGCAGTACCAAGCCCTGTCAGTGGTACTGGTAACCTTATTAACCATGAATGCTGTTCAAATGCAGCAATGTCAAATGACATTTTGCTCCTTATATACTGATAGGCCTGGAGATGCTGGAAATAAATATCATCTTTAAGGCTGGATTCCAATATCTTATATTTGCTCTGCAAGCTGTAAAACTCTATTCGTTTTCTTTGACCAAAGAAGGATGTAAAAGGACACATGTACCAGTTTTGTTGTCTGTTGACACATTGTAAAGGAACAATATACTCCTTTTTTTTACTTCCCTCAAGAAGATTTAAAGACTCACTGACATTGATAAACAAATAAAAGAGACCCATGAAGATTCCTCATAGTTTTCTTGTCTAGAACTTGTATAGAAGAAAAATAATTAGCATTGAAATTTCTTGGCTAAATTGTGTGGGTTGTGATTTGTTTCTCTTATGGATAATAGTGGCTGTAAGAAAATGGATATTATGTCTTTTGAAGTTCTTTTTAAGGCTATTATCCTTTCCATTTGTGAGAACTTTGGTTCTCACTTTTCATTTATTACATTATCTATTAGATCCTTATTTCTCACACTGTCTCTGTTGAGGGCTTATAAGAATTCTCAGATTCCTGTGTGGACTGAAGGCCTTTTCTTTTATCATGTGAATGTTTCAAATGAAAACTTTTTGCTTTTCTCTGCCACCTAATTTCCTGAGTTTCTTTTTCTGAAGATTTGAGGTAACTACAAGGATGGGAAAGGGACCAGAGGGGAAGACTTATGGGGAGGGGCTGAGGGCACTTGGTCTGTTCAGCCTGGAGAAGAGACTGAGGTCAGACCTCAGGGGTTCCTTCAATATGCTCATGAGGGGGAGAGGAGACACTGATCTGTTCTCTGTCGTGGCCACTAGACAGGATCAAAAGGAACATCTGAAGCTGTGTCAGGGGTGGGTCAGGCTGGATATCAAGAAAAGATTCTTCCCCCAGAGGGTGCTGAACACTGACCAGGCTCCCCAAGGAATAGGCACAGCCCCGAGGCTGCCAGAGCTCCAGGACAACACCCTCAGGGATGCCCAGGTCTGTGTCTGTGCAGGGTGCAACAGAATGATCCTTTTGGCTCCCTTTCAACTCAGGGAATTCTGTGGTTCTGTGGTTTCTGTGATTCTTTGGTTCTGTGGTTCTGTGGTTCTGTGATTCTATGATTCTGTGGATCTGTNGTGGGTCAGGCTGGATATCAAGAAAAGATTCTTCCCCCAGAGGGTGCTGAACACTGACCAGGCTCCCCAAGGAATAGGCACAGCCCCGAGGCTGCCAGAGCTCCAGGACAACACCCTCAGGGATGCCCAGGTCTGTGTCTGCGCAGGGTGCAACAGAATGATCCTTTTGGCTCCCTTTCAACTCAGGGAATTCTGTGGTTCTGTGGTTTCTGTGATTCTTTGGTTCTGTGGTTTCTGTGGTTCTTTGGTTCTGTATTTCTGTGATTCTTTGGTTCTGTGGTTTCTG
The DNA here is from genome assembly GCA_013397235.1 of Lanius ludovicianus. NCBI lineage: Eukaryota > Metazoa > Chordata > Aves > Passeriformes > Laniidae > Lanius > Lanius ludovicianus. Next base: position 51,584 of record VYXG01002167.1, on the reverse strand, counting down.
TGGTTCTTTGGTTCTGTATTTCTGTGATTCTTTGGTTCTGTGGTTTCTGTGGTTCTTTGGTTCTGTATTTCTGTGATTCTTTGGTTCTGTGGTTTCTGTGGTTCTTTGGTTCTGTATTTCTGTGATTCTTTGGTTCTGTGGTTTCTGTGGTTCTTTGGTTCTGTATTTCTGTGATTCTTTGGTTCTGTGGTTTCTGTGGTTCTTTGGTTCTGTATTTCTGTGATTCTTTGGTTCTGTGATTCTGTGGTTCTGTGGTTCTGTGTTTCTGTGATTCTGTGGTTCTATAATTCTGGGGTTCTGTGTTTCTGTGATTCTTTGGTTCTGTGGTTCTGTGATTCTGTGTTTCTGTGATTCTATGATTCTGTGGATCTGTGGTTCTATGATTCTGTGGTTCTGTGGTTCTATGATTCTAGGGATCTATGATACAGCTACTACAAATTCCTGCTGCTGCAGAGATAACTACTTTTCTTACTGCTGTTAAAAAAAAGATGTGCCTCACTTGAAGGGATGAAAAAAATGGACATGTCAGGCTCAGCTCCAAGATGAGGCGGTCAGCAGTAAGTTAAAATATGTGCTCTGGGTTTCTCAGCTGCCTTCTCTGGGACATGTGCATGTACTGTGCTGCTGGGGGCTGCTGGGGTGGGGCAGCCCATGAAACAACAGCCCATGACAGGGACCTTAAAGCCCAAGGCTGGAAGGTCTCTTTGTCTGTGCCATCACACAACAAACAAGGCTGGAAAAGCCCACAGTGTCTCATCTGATGCCACCTCCCTGCTCCAGCAGGGCCATCCCACAGCACGGGGCACAGCATTGTCCCCATGGTTCTGGAATATGCCTGGTGAGGAAGACTTCACACCCTCCCTGGTCCCTTTCAGTGCTCGGTCACTGCACCAGAAAGCTCTTCCTCAGGTGAAACTTCCTGGGCATCAGGCCCTGCCCGTTCCCCTTGTGCCATTGCCAGGGCAGAGCCTGGTCCATCCTCTTGGCAATGACACCAAAGACCCTCAACTCTCCCTTTTATTTTCGGTGTGTGCACCTTGGATTTCTCCTGTGCTTCAGCAGACCTGTCAGTGAATGGATTCTGCAGAGAAGGGAACGCTGAGTGAAGCATCTCAGAGCCGAGTGCTTTGAGGGATGTGTGAATGGCTGCAAATTTATTTCTCAGGTTTCTCAGTATAATGGGCTATAACTCAGAGCAGGTACGGTATCAAAGTCTGTTCTTCTTGGAGAAAGTGAGAATAAAATCCAGGAGACTAATGGAACATAAAATGCTTGTTTATGTCCCTGACAGAGCTGTCTGTGTTGCTCTCCAAGTCTGAAGCACATGCAGATATACATTACCCATCTCACCTGCACTATCTGAGGCAGGCATTTGCTGCTCCATTCAAGTAAGCCTTAAGGAAATAAGCAGCTTTTAGTCATGTATTAATGAGCTCTCAGTTCTTTGCTTACCTAATTAAGCAAGACAGGAAACAGGAGCAACAAACTCTTGGAGCCTCAGCACACTCCTTGGATAAATCTTTGTATCTTTGTGCTTGGACTAAGCAGATGGCAGGTGGCTGATGAAAACAATAAAAACAACGATAATACTGTTGTGAGATGAAATTTGGATTGAAAATTCTTCATTCTATTTGAAATTAAAATTTCATCTTTTTTTTCTTGGAGAAGAAAATAATTATATTTCATAACAGTTTATATTTTCAAACTTTTCTGGGCCTCTTGGCAGTTAAGACCCTTGAAACCTTTTGCATTAACATTTTCCTGAACTCTGGACCCTCTTCTTGAAATCTGGATGGACATTTTCTGCAATACTTGCAGTCACAGTTCAATGTGACATGGAATGACAGGACTGAATCAGGGAATGGTTCTGGCTGGAAGGGACCTTAAAGTCACACCCAGACCCATGGGCCACACTCCACTGTTCCAGGCTGCTCCAAGCCCCATCCAACCTGGCCTTGGACACTTCCAGGGGTGGAGCAGCCACAGCTTCTCTGAGCAGCCTGTGCCAGGACCTCCCCACCCTCCCAGCTCACCCTGCCCTCTGCAGCATGAAGCCATTCCCCTTGCCCAGGCACTACAAGCTCTCTCTCCATCTTTCTTTTTGGCCCCTTCCAGGTATGGAAGAAGACTGATTATACATTTTGACAAAATATTTACTAGTGAAAACCTTAAGAAATGCTAAAATTGGGTGTTGGGTGGAGGACCAAGCCAAGAATTGTGAATCTGTGTGTCTTGCTGTGGTCCCCTGGACTCAGCTCAGCAACGTAGCACATTCCATAAAGAAGTCCAGAACTGCTTGTCTTTCCTTTGTAGCTCTTTTTATAATGTGAAAATTGAGCAAAACAGCCACCTTATTTTGGAAATAACCACTACTTGTACTTATTTCTTGTCAGGGTATGACAAAATCTGCTGATAATGCTTTCCAAATTTACACATTACCACAAAAATAATGAAGTCCACGCAGTTTTTCTCAGCAGCATCTCTTAATGAGACTGCTTTAAAATAGGCAGAAGGGCCATCTGCTGCTACTCACAAGAATCCCCCTCTCTCTCACCCATGGGCAAAAGGGACTCGTGATGAAGCACCAGCATCTGTGTTTGTAGCAAAACAGTAAATTCAATTTTTAGTTCTTAAAAACGTTAAGTGAAGCTCACTGGCTGGATTTGCCTTTGTTAGGAATTTAGCCACACACGTGTGGATTCTCCTCTGCTTCTATCAGCATCCAGTTTGCTGACAAGGGTTCACAATGTACATAAAAATGGAAAGACTCTACCACGTTACTACCAGGTTCCCCTGCAGAGAGGTTGTTTTTATAGAATATGTTTGCTGAGAAACAGAGCTAACCCAAAAAAGGCCCTTTATAGTCTTCTGTGAAGGCATCCAAGAACCAAAGGGAATGGTAAGTACAGAAAAAAAGAAGAATGCAGAGTACACACAGCAGATTTGGAAACATTAGATTCTGCTGCAGTACCTCCAGCAGCTCCAAAGGAAGAGGAATAGAACTTCATTTTTTTCTCTTGAGCAACCTGCTGAGTTTTGTAAAGACTTTACTTAGACATTTTCCTAAATTTACCCTGATAAACTCAAAACACATCTCTAGGAAGGGAGATCAGTTATCAGGCAAATCTAGGGGGAAATCCAAGCAGCCAGCTAAAATAATTTCAGTGAGATATCCATGGAATCAATCTTGCAGTAAGAGAATGACAACATCGAGTAGCTAAGCCCAGCTGCTCAATTGCTGCTGGTTTTGTTTTATTCATGGGAACTCCTACACCTGCTGCCATCTCATCTGTGATCTCACTGGAGTCTCTTCTCAGAGCACAGCCACAAAATCCCAGCCTTACTGCAGATGAGGTGTTTGCCTACACAGAGTGCAGTAATCACCCAGGTAGGCGAGTTCTGTCTTCTGGTGCCTTTTCATTTTCAAAAGACAGACTGTTCAGAGTTGTTGGCTGAACTCAGAGATAAAAACTGTATTCCCTTCTCCTTAGTTAAAATTTCCCTACTGAAAAAATAAGCTTTCCCAGTATCATAAACAGTGAAAAATATCAGTTTTACTCAGCCTCGAACAGACAATAGAATTGATTTAAGAGTTTGGTATGAGAACAAGTGGCTTACCTGTAAAACTTGGTTTCCACTAGCAAATTAATTGATTTTTTAACTTGAAAGCAGAACATAAGTTTTGCTGAACACATGAAAATTTCATATATCAACTACATACCACAAGAAAAAACAAAATTGCTGATAAAGAACTAGATTGAGTTAGATGGTTTAAAGACACAACAGTATTAACCTAGGCCTAAGAGCAGAAGAGATTTTGAGAAGGCACCTTGCACCTTGATGAAGGTGAAGAAGCCACTTCCACCTGTTAACTCTTCCATCTCTGTTAGGTGAGCACTGTGATCCCTGATCACTCACACACATGCAAAGCAAAACTGAGGACAAGGAAATAGAATGCAGAGGGACAGAGAAATATTGGGAGGCAGGAAAAAGTAACACAATGAAACTGATCTTGAAAAATGTCAAGTCAATACACCTAAGGAAGAATTATTTCAAACCTTGGGAGATTCACTGTTGATGTGGGAGATATGAAAGAAAAGTTGAACTCATAAAAGGCAACAAATGAATCCTGCATCAGTAAGGCAGAATGCCAGATGAAAGAAAAATTGCCAGTAGGGTTTCTGTGCTGCCTTTGTTAAAGTCATGCCATGATAGATATGCAGAAATAATGCCAGGTTGCACCACGGTTGCACAACCCACCTGGAACATCAAATTTGACTTTATGGCTGTAAGAGGATGCCAGAAATAACAAGATGCACCACACAAATAAAGCGAAGTTGATCTAGCTCTGCCAGACCAAGAACTCCAAACATTCTTCATTCAGGTGAAAAACATTTTGAAAAGATGTTGTCATCCATTTTTGTGAAAAAAGTCTTTAGTAAAATCTCTACCTTTTCCTTATGTCTCTGTTTTCCAGTTTTTAGTAATCTGAGTGGCTTTCTGAGTTGGACTTGGCTGGATATCTGTGCCCACCAAGCTGCTTTATCATTCCTCCTTTGCAATGTGACAGGGGAGACAAACTATGATTAAAGGCTGGTGGGTGAGGTAAGGACAAAAAGATTCCTTGCAGATCACCAGCAAGGACAAGATGGACTCAGCTCTGGGGAATTCATTTGTTACCAAACAACAAAGGAGTAGGATAATGAGAAATAACAACAAAGTTAAACCAAACTTTCTCCTACCCTTCCTTGTTCCTGAGCTCGGCTTCACTCCCAACTGGTGTAGCTCCAGAACTGACTGATTTGGGCAGAGGGAGTTTCTGGCATTTTCTCACAGAAACCACCCCTCAGAGGACCCCTGTACCAAGACCTTGCCTTATACACCCAGTTCACCTCTGGGGAACATGACCTGGATAACTCAGGCAGCGTGAAAACAACAGTGTGTGACCAGAATACCCCAAACTCCCTCCTCTGAGAAGCTGCTTGCCCAAACACTGATGACTATGATCAAGGGCAAATTAAAAATCCCAAGCTTTCCTTATGATGGTGATCAGCCAAATTAAGATCTGTCCAGAGCATGATCAAGAGACTTTGGATGAAAGAAGGAGTCGGCTTGAAAAGGGGTAAAATTAAGGGTGGGAAATACATGAGGCAGCAATTGAGAAGAAGGTAACAGAGAGCAGTAAGCCCAGGGTGGACACCCCAGGAGCCACCTTTCCAAAAACCCTCCCAGGAAGGTGTTTCTGTCTCACAACCAACCATCCCTGCCAGACTGGGCAGCCACAGGGCTGAGCAGCTGTGGCTCAGTGGGGTGTGAGGAGCAGCAGGAGGACCCCCAGAGCTGGGCCACCAGCAGCTCCCACGGAGGGTGTGCAGGAAGGGGAACCCTCAGGAGAGGGGATTTGGGATGGCAGCACACCCGGTGTGGGGGTGGATCCACGTGAGCCTGTGAATGACACTGGGTGGGAGTGCATTCTTAGAGCACTTTGCAGAAAGGTGTTAAAGGGATCTGGAAATTTATAGGGTTTTATTAACAGCCACTGAATGTGTAATAAATGCCATTTAGGTGTGGTGTTGCTGCTATTGATTATAAATGTTTCGCTCTGGGATTGCCATTTCATTAGGTGTCGTTCAAATAAAAATCAATAAATAATTTTGATCCCAATTTGAGTTGAATCACATGACCAGAGCAGTCTTTTCTTGGGTCACTCTGTAAGTCTCATATCATGTCTGCATGTGTGGCTGGCATGGTCAGCAGTTCCATCCTGGTAGCATTCCAGAAAGCTCCATGAGGGATCATTTACCTTATTTCTTGTCCCTTCTGGTTTTTTATGTACATTGCTCCCCTCTCTGATTTCATTTCCTCATTGTGAAGCAGTGATGACAACATACCCGAATTCCCCAAAATAGGTTTGAAGAATTTACCACTGAACTACTGCCTGTTGAAGAACAATACTCCAAAAACCCACGTTTCATTTTTTCTCCCAGTGAAGAAAATGAGCTTGATCAGACACTTCCACAGGCCAGAAGTGGCCCCATTCCTGCTGTCAGGATATATAATTCAAATTATTCACTTAATAGTTATGACTTTAATGTTTCTATTGCTTCAAACTTGAGTGTGGACACATGCACACCGTACCAAGCTTCACCATGATGGGAACTATGACACAAACCTGGATTTCACTGTTGCACTTAGAAAATCAATTCCTTAGGATGTGTGTCACTGTAGGACACGAGAGCACACACGCGTGAACGCAACAGCTGAAGGTGAGCAAAAGGGAAAAGTTTATTTTCTGACTCCACTACTTATAGTTTGACAAAAGTGACAGTGGATTGGAGGGTGAAAGGGCCGCCTCTCCAATGACACTGGACAAGTTACCAATCCATCAACTTTCTCCACCTCTACGAAGGAATGCAAAACAACTGAGTGTTTACAGAAAAATGTGTGGGAAAGTTTGCAACTAGAATGTAAACATCAGAAGGCTAAAAGATTTCTAAAAATCAGGGCGACAGATGTGGCATCCAGTTCCTCCCCAGATGTTGGGCACCTCTGTGTCTCTCTGCAGTTCCCTCACAGTCACTGAGCTCGTGGCCATGGCAGGTCATAGAATCATGGAATCCCAGACAGTTTTGGGTTGGAGGGGACCTCAATGATCACCCAGTGCCACCCCTGCCATGGGCAGGGACACCTCCCACTGTGCCAGGCTGCTCCAAGCCCCATCCAGCCTGGCCTTGGGCACTGCCAGGGATCATGGGGCAGCCCCAGCTGCTCTGGGCACCCTGTGCCAGGGCCTGCCCACCCTCTCAGGGAAGAATTCCTTCCAGATATCAAATCTAAACATACCCTCTCTCAGTTTAATGTCTTGTGGTTCAAGAACAGGAAGAGAAAATACATCAGCAAAATTTAATTATCTGAACCAGGTGATTCTGCTGAGCCATCATGCCCATGAAGACCAAAACTAGAGTGTCCCCTAAATACTTTTACTTCTGGAAGCTTCCAGAAATTTTTGCATAAGCAACAGGCTACATGGATGCTCCCTGGATTTTGTTTGCTGTATCTACACCTGGAGAAGAATAAACCAATTAAATTTAAATCTGTGGGCTGTTTAATTCCAATCAACAGTGTCTAAATCACTTGTTGCTTTTATGTTCATCACAAAGTAGTACATTACCATTAAAAAAACTCCACCAAACACACTCCCAGTTAAATCATATCTTGCAGCACGACTTTCTTTTGCCCAGATGCAGCTCCAAGTGTTCCACAACCACTCATGTCTCAGTTTTCCATCATTTGAGTCCCCATTGGAGACTTGGGTGGAAACAGGACCAGCAGTTTACTGCCAGCTGCCTTTTTCAGAGCAGGGAGCACGGGAGGGTGGGGTCAAGGGCAAGGAGAGACCTTTTAGGGCCTTTAAAAGGAGTCCCCTTGAGTGGTCCTCTGGGAAGAGTCTGCCTCTTCTAGGCTTCTTCAGGGGGGTGATTGCTGTGATTTACCTGTGGAACAAAGGGAAAAGCAAAGGAGACACCAAACTAAACCAAGCCCCCTTTAACACAGTGAGCAGCCAGCAGATTTGCCTTTTGTTCCCTTATTTTTGCCTGAATTCTTTGATTACAGGTCTTCTGTGTTAATTTAAAATGAATAAATAAAAGGGGTTATATTTTCTGTGCGGGGTGTACTTTTTTTTTGCTTCAGAAGTGGGTAAATAGAGACCAGTTAATTGCTTCAGCTGTTTTTTATGAAAATAGACTGGTTTTCAAATGAATCACATTCCACCCTCTCAAGAAACAGTGTTAGAAGATTGTTGAGGTTTCTTTGTAATTAGGGCCACAGAGAATAATATTATATTTATTACTGTGTTGAATTAACATTTCATATTTAGCTGCAGGTGTCCATTTCAGTGATTTACTCTCATTTAACTGTTGGAAAAATATAAAAAGGAAATCCCTCCTTTTCAGAGACAACCCACAGCATTTTTTTCCAAAAATCTTTTTCCTGCAGAACAAGAAATTATATGCACTGATTTTCATAGCTAATTAAGATGAAAAAAAATTCCAAATCTGTCAAAGAAAAGTCTAATTTTTTAAACAGTTTTTGTTCAGTGTCATTGAGAGATGCAGAGTTTCTTTCCAACCTGTGAATCCAAAGTTGAGAAGGGTAAATTAGGCAGTCAATTTTTAAGGACAATTTAAAATTCAGTGGAGATTACCAACTTCACGAAAGTCAATTCCAAGAGATTTTATGCTGTAAATAATATATTTTTGCTTGTGTTTTGCCTTAAATTGAGCACCTTGGGCTGGAGAAATGCTTGTATCAGAGGTATTTTTCAGAGATCCTGTATCCTTGCATGACACAAGCAGGATTTAGGCAGTTGTTCTTTTTTTATACCCATGGCTTTGGTGTCTTTCCCACTCTTGCTCTTGCCCATTGCTCCTCCTTTCTCTTTGCTCCTCCCTTCCTCCTCGTGACACCCCCAACAACAGCAGGATGCACACCTAGGAAAATATTTCTTATTTAAACTCATGAAAAATATTCACAACCTTGTCCCAAGAGGCATTTTTGCACTTATGAATCATAGAATCAAGGAGTCCCAGACAGTTTTGGGTTGGAAGGCACCTCAAAGCCCATCCAGTGCCACCCCTGCCATGGGCAGTGACACCTCCCACTGCCCCAGGCTGCTCCCAGCCCCTTTCCAGCCTGGCCTTGGGCACTGCCAGGGATCCAGGGGCAGCCCCAGCTGCTCTGGGCACCCTGTGCCAGGGCCTGCCCACCCTCACAGGGAACAATTCCTGCCCAATATCCCATCCAGCCCTGCCACCATCACATTAAAGCCATTCCCCTTTGTCCTGGCACTCTATGCCCTCTTCAAAAGTCCCTCAGATATTTGCCCTTGAGTTACCAGAATGCTCCCTTCACTGCCTGTTGGGATTTTTTTTTGGTATTCAATGTTATTTTTTTTGTGTGGGTGAGGAGGATTAATTCTTCTCATAAGAGCAGCCTGAAGAAGTACTTTGGAGGTGTGATTTGCTTCATTTTAAAGAATAACAAGCAACAGTTATGTGAACTCTTTCTAGATGGCCAACTATTTATTTTAGGGTGAATATTTACAACATTTTCAAATCCAAGACTCTTCTGATGAAAGCTAATTTAAATTAAATTTTCCATGAAAATGTTGAGGCTTGGTAATGAAAGTAATGGTAATACTCAAATCTAATAAATACACTACACTTACATTAAGATAATGGTAATATTTTCTGCTTTGGTCCACAGTGCACAAATGAGCTCACAGCCACACAGAACTACACAGAAGCTGACTCCATGGATGGATGGATGGCTTGAAGAGCTAGAATAATTTTCTTAATACACACAGAACTGGATCTTTTTTTTCCAGTCATGAAACTGATATTAATGTTGGCTGTGGAGAAGCTTTTCTTTTTTTAATGAAGTTTACATTGTTTTTAAATGTTGTGTGACTACCTAATACTTCACCATTTGCCTGTGTCCTTTCCCATTTCAGACAGCAAAAGACCCAAATTAAATCTAAAATCTGGCTTTAAACATGCAAGAATAACTTGGGTTTTTATCTTTGGGCTCCTTAAGCAATCTGAACAGAAACTGAAAACCCAGAAAATCCCTGTGCCTGAGTGCCCATTTGGACTTGAGTGCATTGTTTGGTGCAGTTCTCCCCCTGTGCTCTGTGTTTGCTCTGTACAGGCTCACACAGGCAATGGCTCTCTCATCTTCATTAGGCCCAAGAACTGGTGAAATGCACTTTGAAATGAAAGAATACATGGATATCCTACTATAATGAGTTCTTAAAAACAAGAAATCTGAGCTCTAGATTTTGTTCTGGAAAATCATGTGAAAATCTCCTTTTTCACTGAAACCCCTAACCAAAAACCTCACATTTCACTGTCACATCACAGCAGTACTCTGCCATTAAAAAAAAAAAAAAGAAAGCTTTTTCTGGTTTATTTTACAGTAATGGATAATTTTTAAAAATTCTTTGTGTCCTAGTTCTGGCCAGGACAGGGTTGATCTCTGCCCAGACATTCTATAGCCACTCTCAGCACTGCTGGAGGTGCAGAGAGGGAGAAGGGGCTCCTTCTGGAATAGAAAACTTCAAGAATTGCTATTATACCTTTGCAATTGCAGTGTAAGTCAGGATATTTGGATTGATAAGTCTGCATATTTCTAACCAATGAATTATTCTATGGATCACAATTTAGATCCTCAGCAGGCACAAACCAAAGTAGTTTCTGATCACATCATCTTGAATTTTGTGTCTCATAAAAACATGAAATGGTTTTTCTTATAAGGAATCATGGTGTGTATTCCCCTCAAAGACTTTTAGTGATTGTTAAAAACCTTGAGCAAATGTATTCAATTCAAGAGTTTAAAATCAGGGTAAATATTCAGCATTAAAATAGAACATTTCTGATTAAATTTGGATTACTGCCTCTTAAAGATTGGAAGTCTTCTATCACATGATAAGAACCTTAAGTCAGGAGGGAGTGTGACAGTCTTCACTCATCTGTGTAAATTCACCCTTTCAAAAGCCTCTAAAATGTCCTGTCTGTGTTGCTCACACTTCTTTTCCCTCTCTGTGCTTTGCACCATAAATCACCTTGTTGATGCAGTAGGTCTATACCAGACTGGTACAAAACAATTCTGCACATGCCTGCACAGTTTCTTTCGGCTAAGATTTGCAGTACAAATACTAAGACTGGCTTGAAGCCATGCTGAATGAGAGTTTGTGTGTGAGAAAACACCAGTTCCTTCTAGCAAGGACAAGGTTTATGTGGACAGCAGATGCTGGTGGCCCCTACTTAGCAGGTTATCAGGATTAGAGCACACTATGAGACATTCTCAAGACACTTAGTGAAGACCTTGGACATCTTAAAAGACAGATTAGACTTGACTAAAACTGTAATGTTTTGGAAATATTCTGCCCAGCACCACAGCACTTTTAGGTAAGAGAACTTCAAGTTTTATGCAGAGTAATTTCAAAATATAATACACCATTGGATTGTTTACTTAATTTGAGATCAAATGAGGTCAGATGAGGACAGGACATGAGTAGATTCTTGTATACCTGTGTGCAATTCTTATCTTTTTTGTGTAATCAGTGTCTGATTCCTTCATGCACAACAATATTCCTGCACTTAGCATCTTGCACTTTTACTAAGAAATAAATTCATTTGATAGAAACTAGAGTGATTTCCCTGCACTATGCCAGCTCTGTGGCATCTGATGGTCTGCTCTGGGTTGGGTATAAAATGGATTAGGGTTTGGGGTGTTTGATCCCAGGGGGTTTCAGCAGGGACTCAGCTTAGCTGGCATCCAGGGCCAGTATATGTGGAGGTGGGTGCTTGTAAATGTTTCCCCAGATGGGACAAATTTAATTCCCCTGCTTCAACTGCTGCTCTCAACAAAATTTAAAAAACAAAGCAGTGGGAAGGTAGACAAAGCAACAAGGTTTCACTTCTTTTTTCTTCGAACCTTTCACTCGATTGCCTAGGTCAGCTCAAATTTGCCTCAGGAATCGACTGTGGCTCTCCTTGTCTCCCTGAGGAGCTCCCAGAGCCTGCTGCTGTCTGTTGTCCCCCTGGGCCACGACTTCCAGCAGCCACAGCTCGAGGTGGGTCACTCTCCTCCCACACATGGGCTCCTCCAGAAAATCAAAATGCCCTTAAACTCTCCCTAGGCCTTAAGGACCATAATAAGCCAATCCAGCACGGTGATGTTGTCTGTCACTAAATTACTCTCTTTAAATGCAGAATGAGAAAATCACAGGTCAGTTAATCTGGTAGCCACACTTGTGAAATTCCCTGCTAGAAGCAAGTCTGATTGGGGCATTAGCTCAGGTGGCTGAGATCCTTGTTCTGCTGAATAATCAATATGCAAAAACATGGGGATTCCATGGTGATTTCTAATGTTTCTTGGCATTTTTTATTTCCGAAAAATAAGCTTTGAAAGAAATGTTTACATCTTATCTTCCTAGGTTTCTGTGGGGGGTTGATGCTTTATCTGGATATGGTATGTTATAGAGACATTTTAAAAAATGAAGAATAGAAGAGAAGGGATTTTCATACATATTTTCTTTGAATGTTTTCTTGATCAGTCTTACGTTTTTGGAAAGGGATAACTCCCTCACTCTAAAGAAAGGAAGTTCCTTTCCCAGTCTGCCCCAAGTAGGATTGCACTTGATACTAAAATCTGTCAGTGACTCAGAGAACAGAGTGACAGGAGTAATTAATGCCAGCAGGATGAAGCTTCCTAATTGTGAAAATCAAGTAGAAAGAGACCTGCAGGAGAGCTCCTTTCTTCAGAAGTAAAAATTGGTGAGGAGGGAAGACTGGGATGCACTGTGTGTTTGGCATTGAACTGCTCAGCCTGCAGAGACCTCAAAACAATCAGGGAAGGACTCGTTCAGCCTGAAATATTGAACAGGATTGATTGAATTATTTTGTCCAGAATTATTTCACCACAAGATGGATTTAAGTTTCCTTTTTTCTGAACCAATGAGACAGAATCTTTGTCATCCCTGTAGAGAAAACAGTCAGTGTACTTACCAATTTTCCACATCATGAAGCATTACTATGCCGGTGTTTCCTTCTTCTCTCATAATCTTTGCAGTTAAAGAGGGAAAATAATTTTTAAGCACTTGACAAGTGTTGTTGGAATGGTTCCTTGTAAGTGTGTATGTGGAGTGTGTGACTGAGGAATCCCACAGGTTTCCTGTCAGGCACCATTTATTTGATTTGAAGGAGTTAATACCTAATTTCCTTATATCTAGTTTCCTGACTCCTTTTTCTCTTGAGTAAGGACATCTCCTAAAACAGTGGACAATTACACCACAATTATGTACTCATTAACTGGCATAGCTATATAAGCATATAATTATATCAGCATCTAATTTTAATGTGTTTCAGACCTGGTAGAATTGAGGAAGGCAGTTCACAGAGGCTTTGCAGGGCCCATCTGCAGTGAAAGGGTCCTTTAGAGGACATCATTTGGGACAGAAGGTCCTGGACAGAGGAGGCAGAAGGAGGGCAAAAGGACAAGTGTCAGCACACCAAGAGCCCATGGAGCCCCCCTGTCTTGGTGGGGTGCTGGGGGTGAGCTCTCTGCACCCTCATTTGTCCCTGCTTTGAATTAGAAACTTGAACTTTGAGATAAAGAATTTTCCAGTAACTTAAGGCAAGTCTTTCCAAGTTTAGCTTTTGCCAGTATTAGAATATTGGGGGTTACAAGTTAGAAGAGGACTATCTCATCCTTATGCATTAATTACTATTTTAATGTCTTCTCCTTTGTTCACTAAAACAACCTGTTTTTGTTTACTTTTGAACTCAAAGGTGATGTGGTTTTCTGAACTCCATCTTCCACTAATTCATGGGAAGCATGTAAGAGAAGTGTTTAACTACCCAGTGCAGTGAAATTTTTTAAGAACACATCTAATGCAGACAGATCTTTGAATGAAGTTCTATTTGTCATTTTGCAAGAAAATTTCACCTTTTTCATATTTCCTTGCAGTTAGCTGTTAATGAGTTGTATTATGCAATAGTTAACATAGATAAAGGCTTTATATATTAAAATTAGGCAGTGGTTACTCATTTTCCCACCACTTAGTAGATATCAGTGCTCTTTCTCTGGCAAAACTAAATTTTAAAAGCAGAAGAGCCTGATCTTATGTCATTGAAGGTATTGGGAGATTTTCAATTGCTTCTGGCAGGATTTGGATCAAAACTGAAAGAATAATTACAGTATTGGTGTACTTTTATGAACAAACCTAATTTTATTAAAAAAAAAACTATTTAGTGGATAAAGTAAATGTCATATATTTATTATATTTGAATATTAGCAATACTTTTATTACCAAATCTCACAGTCTTAATTTAAATTAGCTGTCATCTGAACCACTGGCTAGAGGTTTGAAAATATGCCAAGTAACAATCTTCATTTCTCAATTCTGCTTTTCCTCAGAAAGCTCTATCAGTGTTTAGAGAGCACTAGAAACCCATAAGAAGTGTGCTGTGCTGAGCTATGCCATGAAAGTGATGCCTGAGGTGGTCACCTGAAAACAGAGACTAGACAAGAGTAAGGGAATAAAGGTGGACATTTATTGGAAGGGCCTTCAAGGTACACCCTGGGGAGTTAAAAGGCTACACCAAAGATGGACCCTGGGTCACAAGTTCTTCACAATTCTATAAGTTTGGTCCATTTAATATCAGGGTTAATTCTCCAGTTATAAACTCAGTTCATGATGAAACTATCCCAAGTTTGCCCTCCTCTTCAGAGGCCTTAGTTTATATATTTGGGGGCCTGGGACAATCTAGGTGTCCTTGGAGAGCAAACCCAGAGTGGCTTGTTATGTCTAACTAGCATAAGAGAACAGCAAACAGGCCACATGAAACTTCAGAGTTACATACTAGGCAGTACAGGGTTTGAAAAATATAAAAGTTAAAACCCAAGGCATCAAAAGTGTTGTGTAGTCAGGGATTTGCTACTCAATTGCACAGCATTGTGCAGCAAATTAATTTATTTTCACTTGTCTGCAAGCATGTGAACATGTGTCACTTTTCCACAAACTTCATTAGTTTTTATCACACAGAGGTCTGATGAAACCTGATGGTCATTCTAACCTCTGTATTGATCAGAGATGCTACATCATTTTTGCAATACTCACAATTAAGGGTCTGCCTGTGAGAGCTCATGAGAGTATTGAGTTAGAATGTTTTCCATCAATTTTTTCCAGTAATAACCTTGGTCCATTTGAGACATTGTTTAATAGTCCATAACTCCTACTTTAATAGGAAACAATAATTGATTTCTACTTGTACTTGAATACTGTAGGCCATAAATTTTAACACATTTAATACCCAGTTAATGACACACCTCTGGGAATAGTAATGGAAGGAAAGTCTGGCCCATCACTGTTTGCATGTGCAACCTTGAAGATTTACAGGCTGTTTACTCAGATCACGTAGAGTACAAAGGAATTAATCATTTTTCTACAGGGGAAAAGCCCCCAGCATAACAAACCAAAGCAAAGCCAAGGAGGCAGCATGACCAACAGCAGCACACTGTGCCATTGTCTCTTTGCTAACAACGTGCACACCATCGAGCCTTTGGTCCCACAGCCACCCACAAAGGTGCACGTGTCAGGGAATTCACTGGGATGTGGAGGGAGCTCATACTCCAAATGATTGAAATGAGTGGGGAACTGAGCTCCCAAGGGATGCATTCTGGATTTTTCTGCTGATTGACTGATGGCACATAAGCTTAAAAGTTCTGTTCTTCTCAGGGATCCAGGTGATAGATTTGAATACTACAGAACTCAAGCTACACTCTTTCTTGATTGAAAGAAAATTTACTGCAACATAACCTTGTAATTCTGCTTGCTCTGTGGCAGGCAAAGAGAAGAGATTAAAAATATTGCATGGGCAGTGTTAATTTGCACAGTCATCCTTTCCCTAGGAAACAGCCACTTATATGAGTTTTCTGGTCTAAATACCTGAGAGAAGACACAGTTTCTAACACCACTATTTTCTGAAACTTACTTGTTTTTTATTTCATTAAAAATAATCTCAGCAGCAATGGGGAAGAGGGCAAAGAAGAGAGAGAGAGAGGAAGAAAAGAATGAATGAACAAACCTCCCTAACAGATTGCAATTTAGTAATTATATATCATTGAGCATCCATGGTCATAGAAATGACTGATTGCATGTGAATCTACAGGTCAGTGCTTGCTTTTAAATAAGATTTGAGGGTGCACCAGGGCAGCAGGGAGAATGGAAATGATCCACCTTCTCTGCTAGTGATCCAAACCAGCAAGCTGAGATCAAGATACAACAACCCAGTGCTCTGGTGAGGGCTGGGTGATGGAACACACAGAGGGCACTGTTCATGTGATTTTTTTTTTCCTTAGCTTTAGATATGTTTCAGTTTTGGAAAGAGACCACTTTTCCCAGTGCATTGACCCGTCCCAGTGTAAATAGAATAAATGGCACAGTATCTCTGCCACGAGACACCTCAGGTGAAAGGAGCAGGATCAGAGGAGAAGGCAGAGATAGCTGACAGATTTATAATAAAAACAGCAGCTCGTGCCTGCAGAGTTCTCAAGAGTTCAACTTTGCACCCTAACAATTCATATAAATCTGAAGAGGAGATTTTGTTAAAGTTTAGGTAAATCTATGGCATTAGAGCCATATAAATAAATCTTTAGGGAAATAATGTCCATTGCTATGCAAGGGTTTTGGAATTGGCATTCTGTTCAGCTTTTGATAAGGTAGTGCTCAAACCCCCAGAAAACTCCTGGGAAATTTAATATTTTAGTGGTTTTGTCATTATATTCATTTTAAGATTGGGCTTTCTACTTTGTTTTTGATATATTATAGCACTGAATTATTAAATAGAAGAAAAATTATGTGCTACACTAGGGTGGCAGACTTTATTGATTAGGCCTTTTTACTACTTGAAAAATTTTCCATAGAATTTTTGATCCTTTTTTGGTATTAAATAGGGACAAAAAATGATTAACTGCATTTTATATACAAGTCCTACCTTAGGACAAGGATGCAGCATGATGATTTCTTTGAGATCTCTCCCTAATTTATTTCATACCTCTTTTTCTTTCAGCCAAGTTTAGTTACATCAGTTTTTCTGGACGTCCATAAAATCAGAGGGACCGTTTGATTTTTTTTAAATTGTGCTTTTCTCTTGAGTTTAAATTGTGATTTTTAATGATGCTTGGCATATTGGAGCTGACAATGGCTGCTTAAAGAACCTGCAGCACATCTCCAGTCCCAAGGTGCTCTTGCTGACATCACCTCAGAACGTGGCAGAACTGCCAGAATTTTTAAGGATCACTCATTTATGTAACTGAGGAAATAAATAGCTGTAATCCTGAGTGTCTGCTGTTTGTTTCACACTTGCATTTTAATTTTCTTCAGAAGTTTACAAGGGAGAAGTACATTATCTTTGCACTAGGAGTTAATGGCTAATTAACAGGTTTTGTGTCACACATGATGACTGCAGCCCCTGAACTGTAGAGAGATTTGTTGCTTATGAAAAAAAAATACATAACAAACATTTCTGGAGGTTCACCATCAAAACACCTAATTTCCTCTCTGTTTTGAGTATGATTTACCTTTTTTTTTCTTTTTTTTTTAACTAAACTGAAAAGCTAAAGCCATCCAAACAATGAGGATGGGAACTGGTTTGGGTTTATTTAGTTTCAAATTTGATGCCACTCAAATAATACCAATGTTTATTTCAAGACTAAAGTGTAAAAGAAGTCATTATAGGATTTTAGATGATTAAAGTTAAAAATAAGCAACAACAGCCAGAAATGTTGGAGAAAAAAGGATTATGAAGCATAATTAATGAACTGTGTGTTATCTGATGCAAAATCAACTTTATTAGACTTAATCTTCAGACTTGCTTTTTAAGATGTTCTGAGATACGGCACAAATGATGGCAATTAAAAGGGAAAGGGGGAATAGGAAAGGGAAGAATTGTAGATATTGAAAAAATTTCATTCCATTGTCGTGCAGTTTCTCTCTGAAATAACATATAAATACTGCATAGAATAAAGCCAGACTCTGCCAACACTGTATTTGACAACAAAGGCATTATTACCCTTTCTCAGTCACCAAGAAAACACCTGAAAGCCTTGATTCCCCAGGCTCAAGGAGCTCTCCCCTGTGGACAACATTGATCTACTTCTGAATTATTGTATCAAATGCCTTTTGGTCAAGAACAAACAAACACGTTGCTCTAATACAGAGTGGATAGAATAATTTATTGGCTTCAACAGTACATTTTTTATTTCTTGGCTGGCCTGAAAAGTGCAGCATGGTCGTTGTAGACAGATAGGATTGCAAGAGCCCTTTGTACACTTTTCAGGCTTACCAAGAGACAGGACAAAGTTCAGGTATGTTAGCAGTTTAGCTTAATAAAGCTGAGTTTGTTTATTCACTCCCCCCCAAAAAATCTAAAAAACAACAAAGGAAATTGAATTCTGTAGAGAAGCTCTTTGCCAGCCTTGGTTAGGATGGCTTTTCCCTGCTGTTAGAGTGACACAGGGAAATCTAGAAATAACAAGTGCTGAAGTATGGGTGGACCTCACAGTATTTACCATCTCCTGTTTTCAGCATATTCCTCCAAAAGAGAAGGGGGAGGAGGGGGAAAATATAGAACAATTCCTGTGCTTTTTTAGGCCAAATTTCCCTTGATTTCATTTCAGGCCAAGGTCCTGAGCAACCTGCTTAATCGAAGATGTTGAACTGGATGATCTCCAAAAAGGTTTCTTCCATTCTCAGCCATTCCATGATTTTGTTTCTAAGGTAAGAATGGACAAAGTTGCAGACTGGGTGAGGGGAAGAAAGGAAGAAACTACACCTGGAGCCAAGATGTGGGGTTAACAAAAGGCAGCTACACACCATTATTACTGTGGCTCCATCCTTTGAAAGCAGCACACAATTAAAACAGAAGGCAACTCAGGCTAAAAATCAGTTGGGTTTTGTGCAGATTTAGCACTTAAATCTTCTGGATATTTTTCAGTTTGTTAGAACATGTTTGTTAATAGCTAATAGTGTTCCAAGCCAAAGTAATGCTTTTATAATACTTGCCTGCAAGTTTTCCTATTTACTTGGCACTCGTTATTCTTTCTGTGAATAAATAGATTTACTACTCTAATTGTGTATTACATGTGGGAGCTGTAAATAATGTCCTCTACATGGAAACAGGAAATAGCTTTCCTGGAAGCTGTCCATGTTTCATTTGGTGTCTAGTTAGAGCTAACATTAATTCTGAAAGTACAGCCTGAGTGCAGATTTGTCCAAGGGATGTACTGAGGATGGTTAGGCTGAGATCATAATAACAATGGTTAGAAACACCAAAAGTTTCAGGAAAGGTAACTGCAGCTGCTTTGTACTAATTTTTTTTTATGAGGGTGGGCAGGCCCTGGCACAGGGTGCCCAGAGAAGCTGTGGCTGCCCCTGGACCCCTGGCAGTGTCCAAGGCCAGGTTGGAGAAACCTGGGGCAGTGAAAGGTGCTCCTGTCCAGGGCAGGGAGATCAGAACCAGATAGTCCTTAAAGGTCCTTTCCAACCTGAAGTGTTCTGTGATTCTATGATTCTTGTTGCAAATGAGCAGTGATAGAGTAAGGAAAAATAACTTCCACAAGAGTTTGTTTTCATACTTATAATGTCCAGAAATAGGGCTTTAAAGTTGTTCTGTTTGCAGATTATGGTCATTATTGAAGTAGACAAGAAAAGGAATGGAAAGAGAGAGAAGAGATAAATAAAAATAATACTCTTACTTCATTTATGTGCCTGTGGTGCTTCTGGTGGATAATGGTTCCAGTGAGTCCAGTTCAGCCTGCCAGGTCCTCACTCAGTCCTTTAGAAAAGCACCCAAGAGCTACACCATGGACACTTTCTGTCTGTCATACATCCAGGTTTTTCATGACAGGGTATCATGACTTCCTTCATGTGAAACACCCAAATATTGCAGCCACTTAGGAAAACTTCACCTGCTTTTTAGATCATGAAGAATTCTTTGAAATGAATTGGCCACAACTTTCTCAGTCTGAGATGAACTTAAGTATATTTATGTTTTTAAAATCACACTCAGACATAGATACAAAGGTCAACATTTTCTATCTAAATTGAATTTTAGAAATAGCTTTCAGTAGACACCATTCCCACAATTTAATGGTGAAGAGAAATATTCCTAAGCCAGTTCAGTATGTTTGTTATTTCCTTTAAGAAAAGTCCTGAGACAAAAGCAGACAGTGGTCATGAGACTGAAGCAATCCCCAAAATACATCAGTAAATTGCAGCAGAGATGTTAATCTTCTAAACAGAAATAATTTACTGCATCCCCAAACGTGGCTTAGCAACATATGTTTATATAATAGTAGATAAAATATTGAAAAAACCAAAACCTGTAATAAGATTAGACCAGAAGGATTGTGAAATTGTGAGGTAAATCAGATTAATTTTCTGTGTCTGCTACATATGAGATCAGTGTCACAGGTAATTTTGTGATAATTTGTGCTATGGACATACACTTTTGAACATTTTTAACTTTTGTTTATTGTGTTTTGAGTAGAAGCCACTAAAAGTGGGAACTGATTCTTGTTGGATTAAATTTTGAATTCTGTTAAGAAAGAAATAGCTCAAGACCAGAAGTTCCCAATGTTTTCCAGAGTTGAGATAGTGCTTTTAATCTGAAGTTAGACTAATAAATAGTTAATTTTTGATTATCAGTCAGTTTACTGGTGGCCCCATTAAAGCTACCAGAATGTTCCTAATTGTCAGTTTAGATGTGCCTGTACAATTTACAGAACTGGGGCCTTTGCAGCTGAATTCGACTTCAGAAACAAAACTAAAAACAGCAAAGGTTTCAACACCTGCATGAAGGTGCCAGTGTAGATGTTGGCTTTAGAGCTGAGGCTCTCATGCACTTGACAGATATATTTCATTATCTATTCTAATTCTAAATTTTTAGATAAATTATTATTTCCTTTGGTCATATTAAAGATTATGGAAAATGACAGAGATTTGAATGGGGATTTATTTTTAAATGCCATTTTTATTGTAGCATTAAAGAACTCCAAATCACAAGGCATCCAGTAATTCTATTAAAAACTTTATGATGTCTCCCTATTCCGCTGCTTGAAATATAAATCTTCCTTTGAGAAAACCATAGCTACTTTTTAATAAGAATATATCAACCTCTGGTGCAAGATGTCAGTGCTTTCAGACCTATTTGGGTCACTTTCCTTTATATGGATCAGCCTGAGGAGTTTTATAAGGAAATTTTAAAATTTGAACTTGTTTCATGTAATAATATATCTGAGATAGAAAGTTTAGATCCAGGTTTGACTTTTTTTTTAAATTCATCAGGTGTTCTGTTTCAGGAGTATAGACAGAAATATTCATGTGAAAGGTGTTGAGGGAATTTCTGCCTTCCTGTGAACAAGGAAAACCTCCATTTCTATAAATGTGTGCATGCAAGAAGGAAGAAATGGTCAAAAGGCTTCTTCTCCACTACTGTTCATTTTGTCCTCTCCCTCCCAGTGCAAGAGCTGCATTTCTATACCCATTAGATATCAAACTGAAGTATTTGTGACTGAAAACATCTAAAATGGAACCACAGCCCCCTAGGATGTCCCTTGATGCTCCTTCCTCTGACAAAGGGTTTTTTTCCTTCTGGAGTGTGATCACAAAATGACTCAGAGGTAAATTATTACCTCTACCATGCTAATGATTTTTTTTTTTAAATATTGAGCAGAAAAGTGATTTTCTAAAAACCACATGGCCTAGCTGAAGGAATATCAGTGTTGTATGTTGAGTAGGTGGTTTATTTTCTGCTTTTCATAGGCTGAATTTATAAACTGTTGCCTCTTCCACACAGAACTAAAGCCTAAATATTTTTTCTAGACCAGTATATGGCAGTGCTGCTCATCACTGGCATCTTTTATTGATGGTGCATGGGTGGGATTTCAAGAAATCTTGTATTTTTATGACCTGTAGAATTCTTGTTCTACCCTCATCTCCAACTTTCATGTCTCATGTTGCCACCTTCTAGAACAGAGTATCTAACCACATGAAAATACACCTGCAGGAGCTGAAGTTGCTAATTCTTTCCCATTGCAACTGACATATTGAAGGCTGAACAGTACAGTTTTCAAGTTACAAATTTGGAATTGCTTTCTCTATCCAGTTTCCATTTAAAATGCTTTTTTTCTTTATCCAAAACAGTGAACAAAAGTAAATCAGGCAGTATATTAAGTGGCTGGAGACTGAATATCATCTACTATGCAGTACTGAAGAATTATGGCCAGAATTTGGCATAAGCCTTACCTCTAATTCCCGTATACAGTATTTTGTTAACATATATATATATATTACTCTCAGCATAATTCATTTTGAATTAGAAAAGTGAAGGAAACTTATCCAAAACTAAATGGGAAGAGTAGCAAGACAGAAGGGAATCATCTGGATTGCTGACAAACTGGGACAAGTAATGGCTGTGGCATGGTCACTAATGCAGGCTGAAATAAGGTGCTTGTCCTCCCTTGATGAGAGAGGGGCAATTAATGATAAGATCTGGAGCCAGGACAGTCTGTGCATCTGTTCAGTGGTTCAGATGCAGAAGAAACTGATTACAGAACTATATATTCTTAAAAGGAGAAAAGGCCCTGAGGCAACTCAGTGAATCCTCAAAAGAAGCCTGGCAACAGATGACACTGCACCTCAAATTTAAACCAGAGGTTCCACTTCTGGTGGATAATGGTTCTAGTGGGTTTCTGGTCCACTTCAGCCTGCCAGGTCCTCACTGCAGTCCTTTAGAAAAGCACCCAAGAGCTACAACAGGGGCACTTTCTGTCTAACAGTCCCACATCCATGTTTTTCTGTGCCCTTCTCTCGCCTGTGTCCGGGGCCTGCTGTTGACCTCAGCCTGCTTTTGTGTCTACCCAAAGTGAAACCTGAAATAGAAACAACAGGGAGATAAAAGAGATCACCAAGGACAATTGGGTGATGCAACTTGAGCTATACCCAAGACCACACAAAGAGTGGAGATTTGGGGGTGCTGTTCCCAAGGCAAATGTGCAGAGATTTGAGTGGAGCCAGACATCACATCTCAGGGTACAGACTATTAGTGCTGGGGGGAGTCAGAGCTCACAGATTCTCCTGCTGCATTAAAGCCTATTTCCACTTTGCACTAGACCAGGTGACTCCAAGCCCCATCCAATCTGGCCCTGACCACCCCTGGGGATGGGGCAGCCACAGCTTCTCTGGGAAGAATTGGTTCTCAGACCGAATTTCTGGGTGGCCCTGACTATTACAGAAAAAAAAGTAATAAATAAATACACAATGCCATCAATATACCACTCTTTTCCTGATCACAAAGCTTAATTCCAGCTGCTTTTGATTGCCATGATTATAAATTATTCAGAGCTTGAAAGCATCAATTAATTGTGAAGAACTAGAAATTAAAAAATGCTTATTTTTAAACTTTGGATTTTTACAAGCTCTTGTCTTCTTCATGAGCTTTAGAATTTGGCTTTCCAAAAAGGAAATTGAAAAATATTTGAAACATTAGGGCTTTCCAAGTATTCTGTCATATTTAGACATGCTGTAAATTAAAATTCACCCATGGCTTACTGGAATTAGACAATGCTGTAGCTAATTTAGGCGTGTAGTCTCTTATTCCTTGTGATTTATAAAGAGGTCAGATTAGTCTGCTTGCACTGCATATCTAATTTCTTGAGATTTTTTAGTACTTTCTTTTGTTTCTGGTACTGGATTATCATTATTAATTTGAAGGATTAAAGACATCAAAGCTGTATTCCTCCATCTTCGTGTTTTGCTTATACATTGCCTTACCTACCTTTTCTATGCTGCAGAAAACATCTCTGCAGCTCCAAGCCTGACATATTTAAACTACTTTTCTCTTTAACAATATAACAAAATTTGTGCATTTAATGAAAGGTTTTGAGAGGTCTCTGATTTTGCATTTCAGTGACATGGAGAGCTGGGGACAGACAAGGTGCAGGAGGCTGGGAGGAGGCAAAGCACTCTGTCCAGCCAAAATGCTGAAAAACTATCAGCTGCCAAACATGCAGAGAGTTTTAAAGTGTGTTTAAACCTTCTCTCCCACTTTTCCCTGTGTGTGTGTGTTTATGGTGGCACTCCCAGACTCACCTTGACTCACCTTGCCTTTATTCTCAACACACATTTGCCAACTTCTTCTTTATCCCTTTTGCAGTCTGCAACCCACATCTATAGGACTGTCGTGAACTTTTTCTCATCCTTCTATCATGCCCTGGGCTAATTCTCTTTCTCCTCTTGGACCTGAAAAGAAAATGGAAAGAAAAAACCATCTCTGGACGGTGCAGAATCCACAAGTTGGTTGTGCAAGGCAGGAACTGCTTCTTTACTGTGGATGGAACTGGTTTTCCCTGGATTATTGAAGGTGTTGCTGCTTCTATTTACAGCCACATAAAATGGACAAGGGGGCAACAGACTGCAGGCAGAGGTTTCTGTTTCAAGGAGGGCTGGAATGTTCAAGGTAGGTTTGTGTTAGCCAACACAAAATGGCAGGATGGGCAAAGAAATCAAAAAAGAAAACATCATTACTGACAGATCAGCACTCTTAATGTCTTACCCAATAACTCTACAGCCTGTAGGGAGGCTTCTTTCTCCTCTTAATCATTCTTCACATTGCCATCTCATGGCCACTGCAGCCTCTGAGCTTCACAAGAAGGACCTCATTGCTGGTATGAGGTCCCACAAAGCATATCTCCTTGTGGTCTCCTCTACCATTTGGGTGAGGAAACTGTCTCTGATGGTCTCTGGAATCTTCTGGATTGCTTATGCCCTGGTTATGTCCCTCCAGTGGACATCAGGGTGGTGAAAAACCCCATGGGGACCAGAGCTACTCCAGCATCCATCTGCTGGACCACAATCTGTCTATAGAGCTCTCACCCACTTGCTCTTTCCAGTCAGGCAGCCCAGAGCAGACCTTTCCCTGCCTTTTCTAATCCTAACCCATAAACTCTCAGTTGCCTCCTCATCCATGCCCTGGCACAGCTTCGTGTACTCCAGATGTTTTCTCACATGAAGCAAGGCCCATTCTCCCTCTTTCCATCCTCTCATTCCTACAAAGCCCTCATCTCTTCATTGCAGCCCTCTGATCTCAGCAGCCATTCCACCTTGTCTCCATGATCCCAAGACTGGACCCCTAAAATGGTGCAAGCTGAGGAAATGGGGAGAGTAGTTTACCTGGTTTTGTTTCTGCACACCCATTTGACCTCCAATCAGACATATTAAATAATCCCATCCATGATTTATTTCATCTCATTACATTTTAGCCCAAATCATCCCATTACAGTCATTGAGATGTGTAACACACCTCTGATTTAGTCTCACTCTGCTGTCTCCTTTTTAGTACCTTTTCCTATCAGCTTCATGCCCATAACCAATAATTTGTGCATTTTCTTCAACCCTTAAATGTGCCACTGGGGCCGGCCACATAGACCCTAATCATAACAAAAGGCAGAAATATACATTCCAGTTCCTCAGATGGAATGATGCTGGGCCAGGGCAGGGTCAGGCTGGAGATCAGGGAAGGGTCCTTCCCCCAGAGGGTGCTGGCACTGCCCAGGCTCCCCAGGGAATGGGCACGGCCCCGAGGCTGCCAGAGCTCCAGGAGCGTTTGGGCAGCGCTGCCAGGGATGCCCAGGGTGGGGTTGTTGGGGGGTCTCTGCAGGGACAGGGGTTGGACTGGGTGATCCTGGTGGGCAACTGAAGCTCAGGATGTTCTGTGGTTCCTTTTTCTATGTTACTGAATTGTTACACTGGTCTTGCAAAAGCATATTTGATGAAAATTCAGTTTCCCACACTTAAGTTGAGGGACAATCTATTGAAATACCCCTAAATTTGTGTGCTTGCTCTTGATCTGAGATATCAATATCAAGCTCCACAACAAACAGCTGGAAAAACCCACATTAATCTCTTCTGGGGTAAAGAAACCCATCAGCTCCCCAGCACAAGTAAGCAGTGACAGATTTGGGTTGTTTGGCTCATCCTCTCTGTTTACCATACAGTTTAAGATATTGAACTATGTAATTAATGGTTTGCTAAAATATAATCTCCTTGGATTACCTTTCATTGTCAGTGCAGCAGAAAACATGATCATTCCTCTTAAGGGCTTACTAAGAGAATTATCTATACTTTAAAGAGAGTTAAATTCATAGCTTCCTGAAAAGAATTTTATTTTCCCAATTACCTTTTATCTTTCTTCAGTTTTCCATTAGAAAGTAAAATAGCATCATCTATCTCTGTTAGGCACCACAGTCCAGAAAAATATTGCTGAAACTTGGATGTCATTAGGATTAAATATTCTTTCTCTTCTCTTCTTGTTTCGGGAAAACTGATGCTTGCTTTTGAAAAGATAGGAACAAGCTGGATGCCACTTTGATTAATTAGACCCTGACCTCTTCCCTTTCCTGTCTGATAAAGAAATCTGAATTAACAACTTAAACCAGGATTACCAAAATTAATCCAATGCACGTTTTCAGAGAGGGGAAGCTGAGATGATGGTTAATAACTTAACAATGCAGAAATCAAAAAATAAAGCAAGTTTTCCCTCCTAGTTTTAGTGTAAACTCTAGCCAGCCAGGGATTTGGGGGTTTTAAAGATGGGATTAAAGTGATTTGTCCTGTTTTCTCTTCTGGCACAAGCCTGTGTGCAGTAGGTGGTAAAGCTGAAAGCACCCACCCAGAGGCATCTTTACAAATCATTTGGCTCAAACAAAAGGGTTTGAAAGGATTCTTTCAGGATGTAGAATTCCATAGCAACAAGTCCCCATCACCTTCAGTAGATTCTGGCTGCATGACAAACTGAGCTTTATGTCTGTCTACGTGCTGTATGACTATGTAGATTACACAATGTGTACATATATATATATATGTATGTGAGTGCCTGTGTGCAAAGAATTTGCAGAGAAACTTAAAAAAACATGCCAGATCTCTTCCTCACTGTGATGCAGAAGGTCCAAAGTGCCAGAAGACACTGTTACAATAACTGAGAGAATTTTGCATCCCTCTGACATGATGCCACAGTAGTTCAGTTGGTCAGAGCAGGGTGGTGACAACACCAAGGCAGTGGAGTCGATCCCCACATGGGCCATTCCCTTAAGGGTTGGACTCCAAGATCCTTTGTGGGTCCCTCACAGCTCAGAATATTCTGTGATTCTGAGATTCTTTAGAGGTCTCAAATTCTCATCTCTGTCCCTTTCCCTCAGCTAATGCCAGTAAATTGTGTCCTGTCTATCCACAGAGTGCAGTTATTTAGCAGAACCACTCGTGGTCCCCTGAGAGCCAGTGCAGCACTCTTCCTCAAATTATGTGTGCCAGCATTTTATCATGGCTGGTTTCCAACAGCTTTAGCACCAGACTTTTGTTACTTCCCTTGGGAAATGGTTCAGCAGTTAAAATCTCTCTATTAGGAACCTTTCTTTGATAACTTCAGTCTGAACTAAGGGAGAGAAAGAGAAGTGTCTAAGCCATGAAGTCTGCAGTTCAGGATATGAAGGCTTGAGTTCAAGCTTTTTTAAAAGTTTCCCTGAAGTCTATGTATGTGGCAGAGGTTTTGTGCTCTTCTGAATGTAGGTGGCCTTGAAAGTGTGAGCCTGAGCAGCGATTTCTTTTTTGGCTGGAGAAAGGAAACCTATATTCTTTTAAAAACAGACCTTTGTGTGATGAACAAAAGATTTTTGTCTGGTGTATAAAAATACAGCCACACATTTTTGTTTATGCTCTCAATGAAGGTTTATGTGTCTTATGTAATATGCAATATTAGGGATGCAATGCACTGAGATAGCTCAGAGCTGCCCTACACAAGCTATACATCAACTGGTACTAATTAATTAATTCTGCTGTCTCAGGTCTCGTGGTTCAAGCTCTGTCTAGAATATTTCTCAGTATTTCCAAATGTGTTATGCTTTCACATAACTATTGATATTCTTAGCAGGCAAGTCAGAACAGTTCTCCAGTCACACTCAATTTTGCATTTTTCAAGGCTGCAATGGTTTTAGAAATATTTATTAGAAAGGAAAATATACAGTTAATGTGAAATTCACAGCAAGCAGTTATTTAGTTGTTTTCAAAATCCAAGCTGTCTCTGTTAATCTTGCAGAAAGTAAACAGCTTGATATATATATATATTTATCATATTGTACTACTATATTTGATGTATATATAGATATATAATTTTAAATGCATGTATATAAAGAGGATCTTTGAGCTTCCTTTTCAAATTGCCTCCAGTTCATTTTTCCCCACTGCAAAAATACACAACTTACAGATTGTGTACTTTTAAAGCATCGAGAAGCCAGATTCAGAATTTCTAACTGAAATAAAACTGAAATTCTTCTAAGACTCATCACCAAGCAACATTGACTCATTATTTATGTATTAACTTCCTTCTTTAAAAGTATTTCTGTGATAGCAAAAAATAATAATGCTTCTGTATCTGTGATACAATCTACTGTAACCTTTATGTCAAATCCTGATAATACATGGAGTTTATCCTGGATAGAAAAGCCACCGAGTCAAATAGCAGCAGCATATGACAAAATATTTTGCTAGCACAGAGATGTTGTATAATTAAATATCTCTCATCCAGCATGCAAGGGTTTTTTTGCATCTTGTGTGAAATTCATAAATGTTAAATCAGTGCTGATTCATTTTCCAATGTATGAATGAGCAAGCCACCACAGGAAACTTAGTCAACTTTAATCCACTTTTTAAAACCATTTAACCTCTCCAGTAAAGCTTATTGCACATAGGAGCAATGGCAGGCAAAATGCAAACAGGGAATGTGTTAGGAGGCAGAAATGAGAGATTGTCTTGGCCACAGAATTTTTGAAATTGCCATGTAATGTGTTTTAAAATAGTTGGGGTGGGTTCCATTAAAGCCATGCCTTGACTTTCTGTAGCTCAGAGGGGTGTTTCTTGTTGTTCTGTCCTCAAAATATGTTATATGAATATAAATCATTGGGAAGGGCAGGAAAAACAGGCACTGAAAGAGATTCTGTTTCCCTCTCTAGCAATTTTCAACAAAAATATGAAATCCCCGTCACATTTCCACAGAAAAATTTCTGCAAATTTTATATGTGATCATTTTGCCCTTAAATTCTTCTACTGCTGCTTTGCTACCATTTCTGTGCATCCTGCAAGCAGCAGCTTTGGGTTTTTTTCAGAGGCACGGTGCTTGAAAATAGGACAGGCAAACAGCAGAACAGATTGCACAGGGTCTGTGCTGTCTCCATCCTCCGAGGTTTTTGAGACCTGAACCTTGAGCAACCTCATCTGAACTGCACCAGAGACCTTCTGTGGGCCCTGCTGACCTCAGAGATTGTATGATTATGTGAAAACAGGGGAGAGAGGTGATGGAGAGGAGGGTGTTTAATGAAACGGGGTAATCACCACATCAAACACAGCTGTCAGGAGCAGAGGCATTTGGGGTGTTTGTGTAAGGATGTCTCTCAGTTGGCACATTTTGCACTGATAGCTAAGAGTGACATACCAGAATGACTGAAATTAAATCCTAGAAGATGTAGGAAGGTAAAAAACAGGTGGCAGAGAGTAATTCCCCTATGGAACGAGTACAAAAACGTGGTTAGAAATGCTTCTGGCTTGAGACCTGATATTTTGGGAACATTTATAGGGAATCAGTCTAAAGATCTGGGATGTGATGCCCAAAGGGAGCTTTGGAGATACTTGTCAAAGCTTGGAAGTGAGTAGAGGATGAGGATGAGTAGTTGGTGTTGCAGTTGAGCACCACGGACTTTGAGAGGAGGAAAGTGCCTCAGCAGTGCAGGCCATCACTCCCAGCCCAGAGATCAAGGTCAACAGACCAACAACAGGTTAATAAACCTCATCAGGAAAGACAACAATTTAAAAGTATACAGAAACTGGGGTGTTTTTTTCCTCAGTACATTTCCCTAGCTCCCTTTGTGCCTTTTTTTTTTTTTGCTGAAAGAATACAAATAATCCAGTTTGTAGAAAATGTCTGTTAATCACTTTAAGCAGCTCACCATCTACCAGCTCTGAAAAAATAATTCATGTAGTGTTAAGCTCACAGAGCCTGTTGCATTGTGGTGGTGGCAGATAGAGGTTGCTTGTACTCAGGAAAATCTAAGACTGATTGTAAGTCTGCTCTTGAGGAAAGTGAGGCCAGCTACCCAAGTAGCTCATTGAGACAATGGAGAGTTTTGTTTCGCAGCATTCCAGCTAGACTGATTTTGCTGAGACATTCTTCTGGAGCTGCAGTTGTAGCTCTTCTAGTATTGTGCCTTATTGAACACCAAAATATACTCACAAGTCCTCAGGCAAGGTGAGATAAACCTTAAAGGTAGCCGAGGAGAGAGATTTAACATCAAATAATTGACATGGCCTTCGAACACCAGAGCTGTAGTGTGTTGACTCCTCTGGGGTGATGTTTTCCTTAGAACTGAAAAACACCCTTGTACAGATCCACCAGGATGAAAAACAGCCTGCCATTTGTGGAAGCATTTGTGTATTCCAGCTGAACAATTGCAGGATGTTTTTAAAGGGGAAGAGGGCAAACTCCAAAAGCAATCAGGTTTAATGCGAGAAATATTGTTTGTTCTGTTTTGCATTTGTGAAATTTTCTTTAATTTGAAACAGTTTTGTAGCTGTCCTGCAGAGAAGACCCTGCCATGAAGAAATCTTGCTGGGACTTCATTTTCCTTGTCAAAGTATGCTGAACTTCAAAGAATGAATAATACTTTCTATTACCCATCTTCTTGGGAATGGGTTGCCTGGGACTGCCAAGATTGTGTCAAGGGCTCCTTAGAAGAATTGGAAAAGAGAATTCTAAGTTTTAGCACGGTGGATTTGGTCCATACAATGAGAAAGGAACAGGAGAAGAGACCAGCAGATGCACTTCTCCCATTGCTGAGGAAAATGGCACTTCTTGCTGTTCTCTTGTACATCCTTATGTCTCATGGGGTAGCAGAGGGAGCCTTGTTCAGGCCAGGACATCTGCCTGGGGGAGACTCTGCCTGGAACCCTTTTAAGAAAGTGTACAACATTCTGGTGTCCTTTTCCTACCTGTATTAAAAGACCTTTTCATATTGAAGGAGGATTGAGCTGTCAGCTCTTTTAAACAGTATAAAACTCAACAAGAGGTAAGCAAGGAAATTCATTATGTTTCCCCTCCAAAAGGAAACAGCTGTCTTTAATGCAGACTTTCAGGGCTCTATTTCCTTTCCTTTCCTTAGTTCCATAGAGGGAAAAATGTTGAGAAACCAGAAGGCCTCCATAACGTTGAGGTGATTCCTCTGAAATCTGTGCTGTCCAAAATTCACACCTTGTTCTTTGTCACTGTGTGTGCTTTAACTCTCAGACAATCTGATCAGTTTGTCAGACTGAAAGGCAGAGACAGTTTGAAATGTTTCCTTTGATACCCCACACATGCAACAGGTGTCTGTAGGAACAGAATAATCCTACTTCTACAATTTTCACAGAATCACACAAACACAGAATATACCCAGGGAACCACAAGGATCATTGAGACCAAGACCCTTCCCTGCACAGACCCCCCAACAAACCCACCCTGGGCATCCCTGGCAGCGCTGTCCAAACGCTCCTGGAGCTCTGGCAGCCTTGGGGCTGTGCCTCAGCACTCTCTGGGGGAAGAACCTTTCCTAATATCCAACATAAACCTCCCTGGCACAGCTCCAGCAGCTCCCTTGGCTCCTGTCCCTGGTCACAGAGAGCAGAGATCAGTGCCTGCCCCTCCTCTCCTCAGGACAAAGCTGTAGCTGCAGGGAGGTCTCCCCTCAGTCTCCTCTTGCCCAGGCTGAGCAGACCAAGTGCCCTCAGCTGCTCCTCCTACAGCTTCACCTCAAGGCCCTTCACCCTCCTCCTGGCTTCCTTTGAATGCTCTACAACAGCTTTATAAATTATATATATGTGTGTGCGTATATAGATATATATATATATATGTGTGTGTATATAAAAAGATATATGTATGTATGTATGTGTATATATATATGGATATAAATATACAGCAATAGTCTACAGAGCTACAAATATGCAGGAAGGAATTACAAAAGCAAAAATCATTCTGGCATCACACTTATGCCAATGATGCCAAATCCCTGGCACGGGGCCACAGCCTCGAGCTCCCCTTGTTTGTTCCTCGTGCTGAGTGTGCTGACACAGAAACATTTCGGGTGAGGTTCACGGAGCAGATTGAGGGCTCCCATTAGTGCTCAGTTCCTCAGGTTTTGGCTCTCCATCCACTGCTCATCCCAGCATGGCTTTGTCCCCTTCCCCCTTCCAGGCTCCTTCCAAGCTCTCTGAACGAGCCCCGCTGGCTCCTGTGCTGCAGCTCTGTTTGCCCTCTGAGAAAGGTGCATCCCATCAGGTGTCAGCAGATCAGGTGTTGAGGAGATCCTCCCACGGTCAACAAACCCAAAATTTGCATGGTTTTAGATCCTAAAATTATTAGGACACTGTTGCAGTTTCAGACATCTATCCAGAGCTGCTGGAACACTGAAATCCTGGTCTAGCCTAAACATATAAGCATAAAATAATGATATTTTTTTACAAAATGTAATGTAAAAATAATTTATAGAATTCATTTTTCAGTGAACGGATGTTTATTTCTGTGTTGGAATTTGAGCCCTAAATTCTGTTGCACAATCTATTTCTTAAGCTAATTCACACAAAAACCAGAAAAGCTTTATTATTAGTAAAGCCCAACTATTTTTGCATAATATGAAAAACAGTTTTTAAGTTTCTTCTAGTAGTTTTCTTCTCATTTTCAGAGGGAAAAAGACAAAGTTTTAATTAAATAAGAAATTTGGCAGGCAATTCTTTAGTCATTAATCTGGTCTGGTGCCTTCTGCTATTTGTATAAAAAATGGATTTGTACAATTTTGAAATTCATTCCTAATAAATGACCAATACTTATGTAGGTTTAATAGACTCAAGCCTCTAGTGCATGGAAAGCAGTCAAAGGCTTTTGAATTAATTGTATTCTTCACTGCATTACAATAAGTTCCAGTATGCTAACAGATGAGCATACTAACCCTGGGATTTTTATGGTTATGCATCCAGACTTTTTCCACAGCCCTCTTTAAATCAGGATAGTTCTGTCACAGACTGCTGCAGTGTGGGGGACTAAATACCTCACAATCTCAGATGTTCAGTGTCCTTCAGACAACGCTTTATGAAAACCAGATGAAGCCAATGAAGTTGAAGAGTTAACCAGCGGGATTCTGAAGGAGGAGAACTACCTTCCAAGAAGTTTTTAAGATGCTTTATGAATACAAAGTCACAGCCACACTGCAGCCTCCCCGCTGGGTTTTGCAAGCATTACTTCAGAGCATGGATCTCAGCATGAGCTAATTTGCTATTTTTTTCTATTTTAATACATACCAGTGCTTATGGCAGTTCAACAGACTGATGGAGGAGAACATGCAGATTAGTCTTCTGAACTCCATGCTCGATATATAAACTGCTTCTGTTACCTAAAATAACTCTAATAAATCCCATACAGCATTTCCCTACTACACAGCATTTGATGCTGCAGTTTAATGCTAAGTAGTCTGAGCTTTGCAGAACAGGCTTGCTGTTCTGTCATGGTGGTAGAGTCTTTCCTCAAAATTAGCTCAAAATATTGGCATAGCCACAATTATTCTCATAAAAACACGACAAACAAGGAATGGAGTACCTGCACTTCTGGTGGATATTAATCTGATTTCAAATTGCTCTTCCCTACATCAAGGCTTACAACAAGTGCTATTTTTCTACTCAGTGCAGGATTATAGAAGTAATAGAATAGACAAACATTGTATTAAAAAAAAAATCTGCTGCAAAAAAGTTGCAACACAGGGCAGGTTACTGCTTTGGTACCAAGGTGTAAGTTACCTAAGGAAGCACCAAGACCTCAACTGCTACATCTCTCACCATTACTAGAACCAGAATTTCTCCTCTCTTTTTTACTGGGACAAGAATGAGCAAGAATCAGGGGGAAGGTCAGCAAGGCAGATACAGTGGAGGGAGTCTGTTATGGATCCCCCAACCAGGGTGAAGAGGTGCCCAAAATACTCTGTGAGGGTCAGGGTGGACAAGTGCTGGGTCCTGCCCTTGGGTCATCCCAACCCCCTGCAGCTTCAGGCTGGGGCAGAGGGGTTGGGAAGCTGGAAAAGGCCCTGGGGTGCTGAGGACAGAGGCTGGACAGGAGCCCAGGGGTGCCCAGGTGGGCAAGAGGCAATGGCAGGGCAGTGCCTGTCCCCTGTGCTGGCACAGCTGAGGGACCTCAAGTGCTGTGTCCAGTTCTGGGCCCTCATGGCCACAGAGCCCTGGAGGGGCTGGAGCGTGTCCAGGGCAGGGAACGGAGCTGGGAAGGGGCTGGAGCCCCAGGAGGGGCTGAGGGAGCTGGNCTTTTTCAACCTAAACAATTCTAGTATTTATTGACTCTAAGAAAGTATTTCTGGACATCTTAGGAAGATGGATCCTTGCCTATGCACTCAGTACAGCAGAGCCATGATCTTTTTCCAGTAGTTAAGGCAGCAGATATTTCCAACACAGGAAATGCACAGGGATCACACAGGGGGACATGTTAGACTGTTTCTCTATCTATGGCTCCTTCCAGAATGGCAAGGCATTTCCAGAAAATTGAAATGACTAAAGTTTTTCTTTGTGTTAAAGAAAAATGAATAAAAACTGGGTGATGGATGGAGGGATGTTGTGTATAAAGCACACTGGAGTTTTCATTCTGAAACTGAGCTCTAATCCATGAGGTAAATACAGATAATAGCATTGCCAGACGTGGCTCTGCTGACTACTGTTGGTGTTTACATTTTTATCCTTATTAAACCTTTTCAGGGAAAAAATATACGTTCATCACCTATGGAGATGTTTTAAACATGTAACTTTTTTTTTTCTGAGTGTTGGAAATCTGTTTCTGCTCTTTTACTTTTTTTTCCCCCCAAAGAACAAAATTACATGTTAGAAGAAACACTGAATGGGTAAGTCACTTCAGCTAAAATCTGGAGGTTGGGCTTGATGGAGCATCTCAAAAAAGCAAAAACCCAAAGGACAAACTCCTTCAAACCCTCTAGTTAATGTTTGCCCCCAGGTCTAATTGATCATTAACCTTTCAGATTACTTTACATTATGATTTTCAACTGCCTGGGAAAGGAAATTCTTCAGGGAACTACATATCCATTATGCTGAAAACATCTTTAAGAAAGAGCCTCTGGTACATTTATTCTAGCCTGGGGTTCTCTGGTCCATGGGAGATTCCCTCCAGCTTTTGGCCAGAGTTGTGCATTTGTTAAGGGCAGGTGGAAAGGAATGAAGGCAGAAAGGAAGAAAACCTGGTTTATTTACATAATCTTTTTTTCTGATGTGCAATAACAAATGATAGATTTTGGTAGACTGTGTATTTAGCCTTTGTTTTGTGATTTATGTTGTGTTCTGTCAAGTAGGATGACTGGATCAGGTGAAAGAGCAACTGAGCATGAAAAATTGCAGCAAATGTGGTGGAGTGGTGGAGTCATCATCCCTGGAAGTGTTTAAGAAATGACTGATCGTGGTACTCAGTGCTAGGGTTTAGCTGACAAGGTGGCATTCAGTCACAGGTTGGACTCAATGATCTTGGGGGTCTTTTCCAACCTTTCTGGTTCTGGGATTCTATGGGAAGAGACGGCCTCATGTTGCCCTCAAGTGTCATCCAAGCCTTGGGGGCAATGGAAAGGAGTTCCCAAGGCTCAGCAAGGAATGGGAATCATTCATTAGCACCCAGAAGATTGCTGAGTGATGGAAGTTAAACCTGAACTCACCTGCAATTCAGCCTGGAGGCCAGAAGAGCAGAGAGCTGACTGTTGAGAAGCAGATTTTTGAGTAATACTAGTGTTTGGGTTTTCTTAGGACATGTACAATGAAACTCAGTACAATTTCCCATGTCTGTAAACCTCACAGAAGAAGCTTCCCCTTGTTTCTACATGACTGGGAGCGCAGGAATGATCACAACTGGAGGCTTCAGAAGGATTGCTCAGGGAGACTTGATAGTGCCTTTTCTCTGGAGTAAGAAAAGGAGCCAGAGCTACCAGATGTCTGGCAGTGAGGAAAAAGGTCTGGCAGCTCCTCCTCCCTTGTTTTCTGTCAGGTGCTTCTGAAAAAAAACCATTTTCATGTGAACAGTATTAACAAGTACTTTCTCATGCCAACTGTGTCATAATTTCAGTCAGTATTAAGACTTTCATAGTGTTGCAGGCAAAAGCTGCTTGGCTCAGGCAGTTTGCTCTAAATCAGAATTAAAGTGGTTTATTGATTTAGGAGTGACATACCATTAACC
This sequence comes from Lanius ludovicianus, assembly GCA_013397235.1. Lineage (NCBI taxonomy): Eukaryota > Metazoa > Chordata > Aves > Passeriformes > Laniidae > Lanius > Lanius ludovicianus. The sequence continues at coordinate 15,663 of VYXG01002167.1, read as the reverse complement.
AACAGCAAGGAACTCTGCAAACGTGGTCACTCTTAGCAATACAGCAGATAAACAAAAAGTCTAGACACACAATGTCAATGAACACCTACAGAGTTCCCAAAACCCTTCTGGGAGGAGAACCTAAAAGATTCCATTTCCCCTCCCCCTTACACGTATTTCTCTTCCTTGTGAATGAGATTGTTCTTGGAACCAGACCCTCTCCAGACGTCTCTGTATTTTCAATTCAGACACTGCTGGCACTGACATTCTTGTCTGAGTGCTGTTATCCAGCCCTTTTGCCAAGGCAGTGCCATGGGACTGACCACCTCACAGGTGTTAATAGCCCCATATGAGTTAATTAACCTGAAATGGGTTAAATCATCTCTGTCCCTTTTCTCCCCCCGCATGCTCTTTTCCTTTAATAACAAGGGTTTAGCTATTTTTGCCAGTTTTTTGTTGATATTCTCCAAATTCTGTGTGTCTTTTCCTGCCAGTCTCTCCCTTCTGATACTTCTAATCTATTTTCCCAGATAATTCTCAGAGCAACAGCAGCAGTGCAAGGAGTTGGCCTTCAATGAGATTCTGTTCAAAACAAAGGAAAAAGAAATTATTATTTATTTTTGTACAGGCTTCTTTGTCCATCCCACATATGATGTGTGGGATGGAAGATTGAGAGGAAGAGAGTCTCTAAGGTGTTGAGTTTTCACACAGGGCAATGGAGAAATAGAGTGCTCCTGTAGATGTATTGGCAGATCACCAGAGGCAGTGCAGGGAAGTATTGAGTGCTAAAGACAAATTCTATTGATATAAAATTAGTACTGGACTCACACATGCAGCCTATTAGGTTATTGGACACATCTCTAATATAAAAATAAAGCTTGTGTTGCTGTGCAAAGTCCCAGGTGTTCAGTGATTAACAGCATGTTGGGCTCAAAATTTGGTCAGTCTTGTCTCCACAGCTCAGAGCTGAGATGGATTTCAAAGCAATAAATCTCTTCTGGAATACTTGTGGATGTTTTTATTTCACTCCTGATGCTAAGAAAGAGATTTACCAGGCCTCAAAACTCATTTTCTCCTCAAGAAGAAAAAAAAAAAAAAGCCTTTTTAAATGTCCTTCTAATTGATCCTTCTGAGGATTAAAAGCAAATTAGTGAAGGAATTCATTTGTGCAAGGTTATGAAGTGAAGCCATTGTTATCCATGAAAATGGTGGTTGAGGAGGAGAATGGAATTAAATTGCTGACATTGGGAGGCACATCTGGATATTATCAGGTCCCTCAGTCCTACTCAGGCAGGATCAGATAGGGCTGGGTGTCCAGAATTTGTCCCTTTGGGGTTTTAATATCTCCCAGAATGGAGACTCTGATGGGCAGCATGTTCCAGTGTGTGATTGCTTTTACAGTAAAAATATGCTTTCTTATGTTGAGGCAAAATTTCATGGTTTTAAATCCAATCAGGTTTTTATATACTTAAAAAATTTTCCTCTGAGCCTTCTATTCTCCAGACTAAACAGTCCCAGGCCACTTAACCTCTCCTTGTGGGAGAGATGGTCGAGATTTTAGCCATCCTTTTGGCCCTAAACAAGGTAACTAATTTTCAAGACCCTGCTATAAAATTGCCTCCTAATGGCCAAATTTTATATATAAATTACATCGATTTTTTCCCTCTCTCTTTTTTTCCTTCAATACTAAACTTCATTGGAGGCTCTAGGAGCTTTTTGCTTTCCTTTAAGTGATGCTATAGAAGGAACAAACATTATTCCTTTTTTTTTTGCCATTAGAACTGGACTACAGGGGAGCTTGACTCCGTGGCTGGCTGTGCATCATCATGCAGGTCTGTTTTCCTCATGGTTCACATCCCAGAGAGTCTCCACACTGGCCATGAATTCTCACTGATCCCTGCAGCCAGGTATCTTGAATTAAATGCCAAATTTTCCATGGGTTTTGGTCTCACCCCTGTGTGAGGCTGGGCCGTGGATGGGATATGAAAGGTGTATGAATTTACCAGTGACCAGAAATGCTGGAATTCATCACAGGGAAAGCTGGGAACAAATCTTCAGTACCTCTAAGAGGAAAAATTAAAATCTTTTTATTTATATACTCCTAACATAACCTTTGAGTAAGAGCCACTTTCTTATTTCACACCCTTTAATTCCAGATGCATTTTCATGTTCCACATTTACATTATCTTTCTCTAAATATTTGAAACCTATAATGTGCATCTTCCTTCACCTGTACCTCCTTTGGGCTGACAATTATTATTCATGATTTTTTTAAGTACTATTTCCAATATTTGCAACCTCTACTATTATTCCTCTTACTCCAAAGACAACGATTGGTAGCCTAGGAGTCCTTCTGCCTTCTTATCTCTTCATGAGGTACAGCTTCTCCATGAAGAGTTTAAGTAAAAGTATAAATGCTGCTCTTCTACAGAAACATGTATTTATTGTGTTTATTGATCTGTTTTCCTCAAATCTTGATGATCATCTAAATATCTTGGCTGCATTCTTTATTTCCTTTGGGAGCTGATAGAAGGTGAAAGAAATATAATTTAGTCTTTTATTAGCAAGTGATATAAGGATGACTTCATAGATATTTTTGTATAAAGTGAGGTTCAGAGGACAGATCTTTGTATTTCTTTGGATCCTGGAAATTTGCAAAAACTGGCCTGTTCTACAATGTAAGAAGTCTCCACTCAAATACATTGTTTTAGCCCTGAAATTTCAGCCATCAGAAGACATAAGCCTAAAAGGAGCTCTCATAATTTCTTTTTCCACATTCCTCTTAAACACACAGCTAATCTGGAAGTATAAAGACATCTTTGTTTTCCTTCCAAAGATCTTTATTCTAGTAAGATCCTCTAAAAATAAACATCAAAAAAAAACCCCATTTCCCCCCAAGCACTGTCAGGCAATGCTCTCCATAACACTGAAGAACTGAGTAACTTTAATAATTTGTAGATAATGTTGCTAAACTCTCATTGGTCTCAGTGGTTTGCTGGAGAGGCTTTTAGATTGATCCAGCTGCTCTTGGATATGTGAATTTGTGGAAGAAGATCACACCAGCTCCAGGTCTTTGTTGGTTGTACAGCCATTCAGAGATGGTAAATCTCTTTCTTAACATTTGACAGTCTTAAAAGGAAACATTTCCACATTTTCCACAACATGACAAACATCTAGCTACAAATACATATAAATACTTGGAAAAATCTTGATAAATAAAATTTTAGATATTAGAAAACACATCTTTTAAAAAATAGTAATTTTTAGAAAATAGAATTTTTTTTCTGACTGGGAAGAAGTTGATATAACTTTATTTCTAGTTTTATTGAAATGGACTCACTTTCACACAATTCTAAAAGGGAAAAGGCTTGAAAAAATGTTTTCTTGTTCTAAACACTTAAAATTCTCTCCAATAAATTAAGCCACTGTGTGTAAAGGTGTTTGTATCATCCTAGCAACACTATTATGTGCAGCTACTCCTGTAATGTCCTAATATGGGAGGTGAAATATTTTCTTTTCATTTCATTTGTAAAGCGCTTCCACAATATCAGTGAACTCAATAGATTCTCCCTCCTGATTTAAAAGACTTATTTGTTTTCTTTTCAGAGTGTCTTTGCAGATTGGAACTTGTAATGAATAGGTTTGAAATTTTGACACTGATGGATAAAATGTGTCAAATGGTTCATGTGCTTGGGCTGCTGACATGACGTGCCATAAGGGAAGAAAATATTAAAATGGCAAATCATATTTTGAATGAAGATTTACATTATCAAATGATGTTCTTTTAACTGTCATCTTTGTAAAATTAAAAAAAAGCCAGTACAAAAGTAAAACAAATGTAAAAATATTGATTTCCCACAAAACAGAAAGTGATTTTCAGCCTGTTGTACCTTATATATCAATCAATAGGATGGGACTAAATGGTTATGTGTCTGTCAGTGATTTCTGGGATAATTATTGTTATTATGTATGAATTTGTGTTCTCTTTCTTTTTTTTTTTTTAAGAGAAGACATGCAAGAAATACAAATTCTTTCCCACCACTGCCATAACCCACAGGTATGTGTGAAAAATATATCTTCCTAAACTCACAGCTGGAAAGGAGATGACCGTCATCAGTGCAGGGGGACCTGCAGAGGGTGGGGAAAGGTCCTGGCAGAAGCAGGACATAAAGGTCTCATTCCAGAGTATGCAAAGATTGTGAAGCTGTGTGGGCAAGGTCCCTTTGTGGCTGGTGAATATCCTGGACAAAGAGGGGATAAGGCTGGGATGTGCTTTGTGGGAAGCACTAAAGGGATTTTTTTATCGCCTGCTTCTCAATCAGAGGTGGCATCTCGGTGCCCAGGCCAGGCTGAGGGAGCTGGGGCTGCTCAGCCTCCAGAGGAGCCCCAGCTGAGAGGGGCCCTCAGCCCTGGGTGTCCCTGGGTGTCCCTGGGTGTCCCTGGGTGTCCCTGGCTGCAGGGAGGGCTCCGAGCAGGGCCCGGGCTCTGCTCCGGGGCCCAGCAATGGCACCAGAGCCACGGGCAGGGCCTGAGCCCGGCCATTGCCCTGCCCAGGAGGCACAACTGCTGCCCTGGGCAGTGCCCAGCCCTGAGCACACTGTGCAGAGAGGCTCTGGGCTCTCCTCCCTGGGGATATTGCAGAGCTGTGTGCACACAGTGCTGTGCCCTGGGCTCTGGGATGGCCCTGCTGCAGCAGGCAGGGGGGTTCAGATGAGCCCCTGTGGTCTTTTCCAGCCTCACCCACTCTCTATTTCTGTGTAATTCTGCTGGGTGATCTTACCAAAGGCAGCCTTAATCGGGCTGTGGCCTCTCCAAGACGGTTTTTTGGATAGAGGCAATGATGGGTGTGGAGCAAAAACCGCATCCAAAGAGACTTTTTCTTCCTATCCCTTCTCTCTACCCCCATTACAGACAAATAGTCAGAAAGTAGAACGATTTATTCTTATGTAAGGGAGGAGCTGGGCTTGCTGTGCCCAGATAGGACTGTGTGCTGGGATGGCAGAGACCTCCTGGAGTCATGTCTGCTGAGAGGTCTGTCCTGGTCACTGCGTGTCTTGGGGTGGCTTGAATATTCCCTATCATTGCCCCTGCCCATAAATTAGGTTTTCTGCCTTTCTATGCCTTTAAACTGGCGTGAGAGAGACAAAAAACCTGAGTGAGACTTCTTCAAAACAGCCAGCTGCTAAGACAGCTCAGCTAAGTCCTCTCCAGTGGCTCTGCACCATGGCCCTGCATGGGGACAGGTTTGCTACTCCCAGGCAGAGGGAAGGCATGTTTCCTCCTGCATTTTGTGTGTGAAGCACCAGATGTCATGGCCAGATAAGGACAGGCAGTGGTGGGGGGGACAGGACACAGATATCTCAGCAATTTTTAGGAAATTCTGCCTGGTTTTGCTTCAGACCGCCAGAGAGTAGGTTTAGATTGGCTATTGGGACAAAATTCCTCCCTGTGAGGGTGAGGCCCCAGCACAGATTGCCCAGGGAAGCTGTGGCTGCCCCATCCTTGGAAGTGGTCAAGGCCAGGTCAGATGGGGCTTGGAGCAAGCTGGGCTAGCGGAAAATGCTCCTGCTTCGGGTTAGGGTGTTGGAATGAGATAAGATTTAAGGCCCCTGCCAACCCAAACTCTTCTGGCATCCTATGATTCTATGTTCCAGAAAGAGCATGTCAAAAGTCAGGAAAAATGCAGAGCCTGTGTGTGCTGAGGCTGTCCTGATTTATCCGCATCGATATGAGGTGGTCAGCGAGACCCTGGAGTGGGGTCAGCAATACTTTTCCTGACTGGAGCATGCCTGGAAATAAATAAAAAGAAGTCTGGTGTCAAAGCTGTGCAGCTGGTCCTGGTGTGTGTCCCTAAAGGCTTGGACCTGTAGTGGAAGCCCTGCAGGCGAAGATGAATGGGGCAGGTAGGTGGGACCAGGCAGTGCAGGTCCCTGTGGTGACCACAGGGAAGTGTCCTGTAATTGCTGCCTTAAATAACTTAGGAAAGTTTGCTTTATTTGTTAGTTTATTTTTCATGTTTGTTTGTGATCTGTTCTGGCTGTACACTGCAATAATAATAATAATTCTGGCGATCCCAGAATGAAATGTTCTGAAATTTTAGGCTAGTTGGAAATATTTGTTGCAGTTCTGACAAAGAGCACATTCATGATTTACAGATACAGCAAACGAAAAGCTACTGAACATCTTTCATTGTTAAAACCTGGTTTGACATTCATAACTAGAATAAGCTGTTAAAAGTTTTTAAAGTACCTCTGTTGATTTTTGACCCAAATCTACACAAAAAAAATGTTGGTTGAAGTGTCATGCTGAATGTAGAATTTTGCATTCCATAAAGACTATCAATTTAGGGAGGGAATAACCTGACGTGGGGTTTTTTTCAATATTAAGATAAAATTCACTCTTATATTCCTTATGGCACACAGACAATAAAGAGTTTCTTACTCATCCCTAGGCTAGATGTATTTTGATCCAGTCCTGAGTCCAGTTTATAGACTCTTTTGCCTTTTGTTCATTCTGTAGATTTTGGTATCAAAGTGAAATTGAGCTGATCCAGTCAAGTGAAAACACTTTTACCTAAAATAACACAAATATATGACATGAGGGACCATGTTGCTGTATTTGAGTATCCCCTTCATCCTCCAAAGAAGCAGATGAAACGTGTTTGGGACCAAACACTGGAGTATCACTGAGCAAAGGTTACAAGTGAGCTGTCTGCTGTGAAATGCCAATCTTTTTTTCTGCTTGTCTGTTTTTATCACAAAGTCTTTCGGTGAGTAATTCAAATTCGAGATGATGCCTCATCGTTGTCCACAGTGGGCAATTATCTGCTTTTATTGGGTTCTTCTGAAGTAGAACCAAGGAAGGGGGAGAAACTGTCACAATAACATTGTCAATTTGCTGCTCCTTTGCTTTTATGGTAGCTACATACTTACAAAATTTCCTGAACTCGCATAAAATTATGTGCTTGATCTCACTGGGGTAGAATCACAAGCTGTTTGGGAGGGAAGTTCATCTTATTCCAATCCCCTGCCATGTGCAAGGACACCTTCCACTATCCCAGGGTGCTTCAAGCTCTGTCCAACCTGGCTTGGACACTTCCAGGAATGTTGATTACATGTGGTTTTTAGGGAATTTCCTGATGGTTCTAGGCAATGGAGAGCATTCAAGGATTAAGAAACCTTTGTTTAATGGGATACCTAACCAATTTTTTTCCCTGCCAGCATCTTATTTTAAACAGGTAGGTATGCCTGTGAATGAAAGCAATTAAATTACACGCTTGCTTAAGTAGCTCATTGAACCTGGTTGTAATGAATAAGCAGAGTGACGTTGGGCTGCTTTTGTTTCACAGAGCAGGCAGCTGTCATTACTCTGCTTATATCCATTTTTGTGCCCATTTTTATGACCTGCATTTGTGAATGCATCTCCTGTTCTCATATCTTCATCAGTAATTCTTGAGGTAAACAAATCTGGGCAGACAACGATCATTTTGTCACACTTGTCAAAGCCTTTAGGTATCACTTTTCTGTTTTGAAAGGCACATATTAATCCATGTGCTTGTCATTTTGTGACCAGTCTAAAAATAAAGATCAGAATCCTATAAACCCATTTCTCGTGGCAGAATAGTTCACGCAGCAATAATTTTAACAAAAGAATGCCTTCCTACAGGCCACAAACAAATTTTAAATTATTCATAAATAAGGTCAGGATATAATTTAACCCCTCCGAACACATTGGCAAATGTGAGGTGGAGAGAGAGAAATAGAAACTACCAGAAAAAGGGAGGGTCAGAGGGAGAGAGACAGTGGGACAGAGACATCAATTAAGTAGAAAATATCACCACTCCATGCATCCACTCCATGCATCCTGTCAGCATCCCATTGGTCCTCTTCCTCTGGTCTTCTCAGTGGTGAGGGTACCAGCCTTGTCCAAGTGATGGGGGCAGCCTGGATCTGGTGGGAGAAGCCCAGGAAAGAGAGTGGGTGGGAATGCTCAGGTGGGAATGCTCAGACACCTCCCCTGGGGCAGGGTTTTACTCTGGCTAATGTAACCATGGGACATTTATAACACCTTACAGCTGCCTCTGCATCAGTGTGCTGGTTTAACCAAATTTAGAAATACACCCTCCAAGAGAAGGCAGGTTATAAACCACCCCTCCCTCACCAGGTTCAGGAAAAACTAAACTTTTTCCTCGAAATAAACTGAAAGTGATAACAACTATTTATTTAACAAACACACAGGTAAAGGATAATAATGATAAACAATTAACTCCCCTCCCTATAGAGGGAAAAATCTGGGAAAGAAAAACATCCAAAGTCCTTCTGTAGGTATTCTCCCTCCTCCTCTTCGGAGTGGGGATGAGGTGAGCCCTCCCCCAGGCCCTCCACCTCAGTGAAAGAAGTCCTGATGTTCTGTTGTGAAGCAATCCAGGAAAGAAGAAAAGGAAAAAATCCCAAAATTCCAGGGGAAAGAAAAATCAACTCTCCGGAGAAAAATGAGCCTGAAAACAAACTTGATTGGAACGAAACCAATAAAAAAACCCTCTCCTAGTGCCCACTGCTGCAGAAAACAGAGAGAGAGTTCCTTATCTCTGGCCTTGAGCCACTGTTGGAGGTTTGCTCAGTTGTCTCTCTCTCCACTCAGGCTCAGCCCAAAAGCACAGAAGGGCAAACAACCCATTTCTGGGCATGGAATACAACATCGAGTCACCCCAAGACAATCAGGGAAATTGAGTTAATTATGGTCCCATGAGCAGGGATGAATCCTTCAGGCTGTGAACATCCTGGTACTTCTCCCAAGGGCAGTTTTCACAGCTGAGCCACTTGTGTGAGGACATTGGCAGGAGAAGAAGCACTATCCCACCTCGAAGGGTTTGCCCTTATTTGTTCAGCACCCAGCTGCACCCCTGGGTGGTGGAGGTTTGCTCAGTTCTCTCTCTCTCTCCACTCAGGCTCAGCCCAAAAGCACAGAAGAGCAAACAACCCATTTCTGGGCATGGGTGGTGGGTGCACAGGCCTGGGCTGTTAAGTGGTCGATTATTTGAGTCATTAACCATCAACAGTCCAGTCCCTCACGTATCCCACCATGATTCTCCACACCCACAGTCTGCAACCATAGCACCTGCTAAGGGGATGGAACAGAGGTGGAGCAGAGACACCGTGGCCAGGTTCTGTTGGAATCCTCTCAGGAGCAGGAACTTGCAGCTGAGAGAGGAGAAGAAGTCCTGCTGATGACTGGGGCAAAATCACTCTCCTCCAACAAACTTGGCAATATTAATACACACAATATTAATTGCAATATTAATACACACCTCCATCCCAATGTATACCCACCTCCAAGGTCCAGCCACCCCTCACTGGGCATGCTGTCTAGATTTTTTTGACTTTATCTTTAAAAGCAAAGTGAGACAATTTTACACCAATCAGTAACAAAGGTATGTGTGACTAGGGTCAAGCTCCCCCTAAACATAAAGAAACCAAATAAAAACAAGTAGAGAACAGGGGAAATTTAGGGAAGACTCCATTGTAACTGCTGGGATCAGCTGACAGGCTGAACCTGTCTTCTCCCCTATAGGGATGCCTATTGAGTGAGAATCATACTGTCTGTGCTGATTACTTTTACTGGGGATTAGAGCTCGTCTAGGTATTGCTTTGGATGCATTTTTGCAGTCAGACACTCACTGACAATCCCTGAAACTTAACATGTCACAAGTTGATATTAATAAAGAGCATTATTGTGTAAACTGTCAGTGTGAATCCTTCCTGGGCCCTGGCAGTCACTGGCAGCAGGGAACACACTCACATCAAAGTGGAGATCCTCTGAGGGCTCTTCCTTCTTTTTCCCTGACCCCCTCCAATCCAGCAGGACTGCTCAGTGCAGGGTCCCCCCAAGGGATCACTGATGGACTGCTCAGGGACAAGGGGCTCAGCTTTCCTGCAGCACTGGCACACAAATTAAACACTGAGAGTTGAGGACATCTCCCCTTTTCACATGACAGCACATATGTGGTGTGACATGTGGAAAATTCTCCAGGAAGATTATATTTTGGACCACATTACTATTTAACATTGATTAGTCCATTAGAGGGATGACACAAAGTAACTGATTGGCACTGCCAGGGCCCCTCATTAAACTGGTATACAGTTTAATAGATATAGATATAGATATAGATATAGATATATAGATAGATATAGATATAGATATAGATATAGATATAGATATAGATTAAACTGGTATACAGTTTAATATATATATATATATAATGATAATAAAACAGTCTCTCTGCAGTATATTCAGAAAAAAATTTTAGTAAAAATACATTTTGATGATTACAGTTAATTAAATATTAGCAATGCTTTAGCATTCCATGCACTGGTTTAAATAAGCACATTCAATTCTATTTTTATCAGTTCTGCAAATTGTTGTAGTTGCTTTTATTTTCCATGATTTGATTTCAACTTCTGTGTCCTCTCTTAATATTTCTATGGCATAGTGCCATCTTGGGGATGCTGTGAGCATCTGAAAGGACATGAAACAGACTGGAAGAAAATGAAAGTATTTTTGCTGCACTGTGTTGTTGTTGGACACCAGGACGCTAAAAATAAATGTGACTGAAATCTAGGACTCTCTAAAGTACCAAGATTATCACAGCTAATGCCATGTCTATAGAAACCACCACAAATTCTTGAATGCAGCATGTTAGCTGGTTTTTAAAACCATTGAATTCTAGTGTATGTGACAATAGAGAGTCTCAGCTTTTCCTTTAAAAGTACATTTCTCCTCTAACTAAAGAGAAACGCTGATGTAATCCTAAAAGATTTGGAAGCTGTAAGAAAAATTGTATCCTCTTAAAGACAGTGACACTATTTTGGGGAATCTTTGTCCTGATTGCCAGTATTTGGTAGATTTATGAAGATACCTGTAATTGGTAGATTTATAAAGAGACCATTTCTTCTTAGGGTGTAAAAGAGGAGCAAAAATACACCAACATTGTTTTAGTCACATTCTTGTCATTTTTAGCTTGACCTTTATTAGTAGCTGGCAGGAGTTGAGAGCATAATTTGAGCTTTCAGGACTGCCTGTGCCTCCTTCATTGCCCAAAGGAAAACCAGACAGATCTGCTCAGTGTGCAGTACATGCACGGGCTACTATTGTCCTCAAAATATTTCAGGGTTTTATGTCCTGTGGTGCAACCCTACCAAGGGACCACTGCTCCATCTTCCAAAGCAAACACCAGACTTTCCTCTACATTCATTTGCATAACATTAAGAAATGTTCCACTTAACAGAGACTGCTTCTAAGTTCTCTGGAGGGACCTTTCCCAACCCAGCTACCTGCAGCCAAACACAGAGCCATATCCCGCAGCTCAACAGATGGCTAAGAAATTCCAGCCTGAAACAGTGGTGAGTTTGCTGTTCAGTGAAGGGCTGGGATATGCACAGGAGATGGTTCTCATTTCAGGAATTAGCCCTTTAGTCAGCAGCTTTGGAGAATATTCTCATGCCCTCAACAGGTGCAGCTGCTGCTTTTTCCTCTTAGCAGCTCAGCAATGTGGGCTTGTGCCAGAAGGTGTTATGGTGGGTCCAGGTTCTTCCCTGTTTGCCAAGAATGGCCCAGCAAGGCACCTTCCCTCACCAGCTGTGTCAGGAATTTCTCTTTCACACACTCCAGGAACCTCCTGGATTGTTTCCCCTGCACTATGTTAGGTTTCCAGCTAACCTGGCAAGTTGAAGTCCCCCATGAGAACTGCAATAGCAACATTTCTTCCAGCAACCTCATAGAGTGTTCTGCCTGTCCCTGCAGCCTGGTTTGGTGGTCTTTTACAAACTACCACAGGACCCTTGCCTCACTGGCCTTCCCCCTCATTCTCACCCATAAATACAACCCTCTCCTCACCATCACCAAGCTCCAGACCACCAAAACCCTCCTTCACACACAGGGCTGCACGACCAGCTCTCCTTCCTGACGTGTCTCTTCTGGGGAGTTTGCAGCCACCCATTGCACCACCCCAGCTGTGCCAATCATCCCACCATGGCTTGGGGGCAACAACTGCACCACAGCTTCCCTGCTGAAGGAAAGTTTTGGTTAGAAATACACATGCTCCAGGGAAAATATATGAGAAAACTGACTCTGCTTCAACTGCTGATTTGTGATGAGCAACTTGGGGAAGAGCTGCAACAAAATCTACGTGCTAAATTGGCAAAGGTAGTGAGCAGCAGCTGCATGTTTAGAAACAGGAGAGCATATCTCGCTGCATGACCTGTCACAGATGAAGAAAAGGAGGTTAAATCTGTTTAAAAGCTTGTGTTGGTTCATTAGTCTCATAAGGTTGATGGTGAGGATGCACAATCATTTTTTTGTTCCTTAGAAATGGAAAATGAGAAGTAACCATTCAGCTTTTCTGTAAGTATAAACAGATAGATAGATAGATAGATAGATAGATACATACATACATACATACATACATAAAGAAAATGTCTGGGGGAGATGCAAGAGGCAGATGTGAAAGAGAAAACAGAGCAACACCCAGGGGTTGGGACATGAAGAAAGGAGCAGCTCAAAAAGCCACTCCTGAATCCTGTTGTAGTTATCTAACTACCTAGTAGTCATCTGCTTAATTTAAAACTATGACAGACAATTTTCTTTTTAAGATTATGAAATCTGTGGTATTTATAGATAAAGCTTTTAAAGTCCTTTGGATATGAGAAGGGATGTGACTCTCAAAGGTGTCTGTGAAATACCCACTGAAACTGTCACATATCAGTATCCAAAATGCAATGATAACTTAGGAAATGCCAGTAGATAAGTATCTGAATAAGGCAGGGATCTGAAGGGCTTGCTTTTTGAAAGATGCTTTAGAATGATATTGTCTTACAAAACAACATAAATTAAACTCTCTAATTGTATGGAAGCAATTTTTCTTTCCTTTCTGATTTATAGTGCCATCTCAACCATGATGTCTCTATTTTCATAGTTCAGGAGATTGTTCTTCCATATCAAGAAATATTCAGTCATATTAGAGTTTTTTTTCTCCAAAACAAATGAGAAGCTATCATAATTAAACAAGGCTTTTGCAACTGCCATTATTTAAAAATGCCTGGGAGCATCTCATCAGGCGTTACTGGAGAATTTGTGCCTGGCATTTCCCACTCTGCAGTGACAGCTTGGGGTGGTGCTGGCTGCCCTGCTCAAGTGCTCCTCCACTCAGAACACCGAGCAGTTCTAGTGAAGTTTCACATGATTAATGGCACAAACTACCTTCACAAAGAGTGCTGGAGTCACAAGGTGGGAAATGCAAAACTGCCAGGGCAATTTGGTAACTTCTATTTGGAGCAGTGTATCTGTGTGTGTATTCCCACTGCCTTTTGTTACAATATGTTTCCAAATTGATGTAAGCAACAGAGCAAGGAACTCTTATTGAGCTCTGTGAACACTGATGCAATATAGAGTGAATTTCTTAAGAAAAGTGTTTTCTTAATTGCTACAGAGAAATTAGGACACTGATAAAGAATAAGAACAACACGGCAGTGTTAATTTGGGTGATTTAACCTTCTCTATCATGACTAGTGGTAATCCCTCATGTCAAATTATTTTGTGATGTACTGGTATTTAAAAGACCCTGAATGTGCTTTCCATTTTCTCCTCTTATTCTTCTGCAGCAATGAAAGTGGGAGCAAGGAAATGCACATCTACCTGAATGATATTTATTTACAGGGACTGATACTATATTCTGCACAGTACTGTGACTAAAAACCCAGGCCAGTTTCAAACTTCAAAAGAATACGTTACTAAATTCACATTTAGTGCACATATCATAAACTGTGAGTTCTTACCCCTCATTAGTCATTATCACATCACAGTTATCAAGCATATCCAAAGTTACCTTCAAGTGTAAGGGAGTTGATGCTGTGAACCTTTACTGCTGTGGTCTTCGATGGTCTGGACCCCCAGTGTCAAAGAGATTAGGCTGAGATCTCTTGGTCAAGGGGAATTGGAATCCAAGCAAGCATCGTCTTTCTTCCTGTTGTGGTTTGACATTGGCCAAATTCCAGGCACACACAAAAGTCACTCACTCACCCTCTCCTGCTACAGCTGGGCAGAGGAGAAGAAATTTAAACAAAGGGTTCATGAGTTGAGATAAGGACCAGGAGAAATCATTCCAAGGGCAAAACAGGCTCAGCTTACAGATACAAAGCGAGTTTATTAGTGACAAAATCAGAGGAGGACAATGAGAAGTAAAAGAAGCCCTTATAAAGCCACCTTTTTCCCCCAAGCCCTCCCTCCTTCCCACCGACAGTGCAGGGAAAAGGGCGTGGGGGTTTGCTCAGTTTGTCACCCGAGGTTTCCTTCCACTGCTCAGGGAGAGGAGTCCTTCCCCTGCCGCACCCTGGGGACCCTCCCACGGGAGACAGTTCTCCGTGAACTTCTCCGGCGTGGGCCCACTCTCACGGGCAGCAGTCCTGCCAAAACGGCTGCGAGTCCCTCCCAGGGCACACCGTCCTCCCAAAACTGCTGCGGCGTGGGTCACTCTTGCACGGGGTTCAGTCCTCCAAGGCCAGGCTGCTGCAGCCTGGAACAGGGCCCCTCTCTCCACCGGGTCTCCCACTGGAGCACAGCCTCTTCCAGGCATCCACGGGCCCTGGCGTGGG
>VYXG01002166.1:786792-813643 GCA_013397235.1 Lanius ludovicianus | reverse complement strand
ATATATATATATAAATATAAAAAAAGGAGGAGGACACTTTAATGTCCTTTCCCTCCCTCCAACTCACAGTTTTGCCCCACAGCAGAGCACTGAGCTCTTCCTCCTGACAGAGGTGGTGCAGGAGCCACCAAAGGCGAGCCCACAGCCCCACCTGAGCCAGGTGCTCCCATCCCTGCTGGTGCAGCACAGTCCCGCTCACAGCCCAAAAACCACCAGCTCTCCCTGGAGGTGATGCTTCCCAACGCATCCAGAACACTTCCAGGCGACTCCATTAAGCAGACATCATTAAACAGCACGCTAATTAGCAGGCTGATTAAGACAGAGCCTGCCCAGCTCTCAGTTGTACCTAAGAGCAGAGGCACTCTCAGCACTGCCAGGATTTACAGCCCCTGCTGTTCCCAGCCCCTCAATCACCCCCCAGGGCAGGGAGTTTAAGACCAAATTGGCAATACTATAACTTCAATAAAGCTTCAGGAAAAAAAATAACTGTTTCTTTTTAGAATGCAGAGATCCGCCCTCAGCCGTGCTGCAGAAATGGTTTGGGATTCGATTCTAACCCAGAAACTGTAACAATGCATCTCACACAGCCTGAGAAACGCAGGGATCCTGCTGCCAAATAAATCTCAGGCTGTAAAAAGTCCTCCAGGACTGGCTCTTGCTCCACCTCGGAGTTTCATCACTTGCTGCCCAAGGCCCCTCCTCAGGAACTTTCCCCACCTCTCTCCTCCACCTCCTCCCTTCCCATCCCATTGCTCAGTTATTTGTTAAACCATTTCTGAAAAGATAATTGGACTTTCCAGAGCCTGATGCACCGATTTAAGGTGAGAGGGACACATTTGCTTGCTCACCCTGAGCCACTGAATCAATTCCCCTCCTGGCAGCCTCTCTCTAATAAAAATATTTTTCTCCCCTACCTCTTAAAAGCTCATAAATACCTCTTTGGAGAAGGAAGTCTCTGACCTTAGAGGGTTGCAGCTGCATCTCTGTGAGAGAGAAAATGAACTCCCCCAAAGCAGCAGCTTTTGGAGAGATGAAGTGTGTATTTAAACAAGTTTGCCTTCAGCATTCCCTTCCCTGTTTTTCCTTCTTCACCCTTTGCTTTTGCCTCTCTGCTCCCCTTGCTCCTGCCCAGAGCTTTTTGGAACAGAGGTGAAAACTCCAGAAGCAAAAGTTCTTTTCTTCTTTCTAAACACAAATATCTGCTAATGACAATGGGAATTATTTCTACTTTGTGGCCTGGGGGAGTCCCCACCCTGCCTTCATCAATTAAAATCTGCTGGGGTAATTAAGCTCAGTGTCCACTTCCAATGGGATTAGCAAAATGAACAAAGGCTGGAGTTCCCTGTCGAGTTCATATCCAAAACTGAGGCAAACTCCTCAAGACAAAGATTTACCTAGAAGGGAAAAGAGGATGTAAAACTTTCTTTGCATGGCACAGTCTCCCAAAAACTCAATTTGTTCTCTGCCAAAGCATCTCCAGTTTTTGATGATTTCCTAACATATTTCTTAAGTTATTCTTTGCTGAAATTATTTTTTCTATTCTTGATGGGAAAACAATTCTTTGTTCCTTTTCTGTTCAAAGGTCAGTGGCTCCCTGGTGGGTGGCTCCAAGGGGGAACTTGCTGGAAAAGGAGAACGAGTAGTTAAGGAATTTTACTGACCAAAAAGCCCAAAAACTAACCAGAACAATTTGTACAATTAATGAGGAGAAGGTGCTGAGCGTTTTAGAAGGTTTTTCCCAAAATAAATCCAAATTTAAGAACAAAAAGCACATTTGGAGACAGGGGGAATCATTAACATGAAAAGAGTTGAGGCTCAGGCCTAAATTTAAATTATTTATGGTAACATTTGGTGTGCTTTTCTCCTGCTCCAAGAGAGCTGCAAACCAATCCTGCAACACCCAGGGATGGGGGAGAAGGTGGGGGAGCAGCAGGAAGAAAGAATTCCAAGGTTATGCACTGAAAAATCCCCAAATTACTGTGGATTAAAATAATCCATTCACCTCACTGAGAATCAGCTTTTATTTACACTCCTGGAGGCCAAGGGTGCAATAAGCATTTTGCTGGGATGGATTTGCAGTCCTGCTGCATTTATTGGGGTGGATTTGCAGTCCTGCTGCATTTATTGGGGTGGATTTGCAGTCCTGCTGGAGGTGTGAGGCAGAGCTGAGGAGATGGACAAGTTCAGGGTGTTAATTATTGCAGCAGCAGAGCAGAAACCAAAGCTCATTTGGAATGAGGAGCAGCAGCAGTGCCAGAGACCTTTTCTGCCTTAATTACAGCTCCCTGCCCTGGCTCCTGCACAGGGCTCCTGGATTTTTCACATATTTAACTCTTCAAAATTGTTGCTGTCATGGAAAGTTTATCTTAAAAAAAATATATGATTCACAAGAAAAGATTTTAACTCCTAAAACTTCCTCGTTTTTCCTAAAACAAATACATAGAAAACAATTTGTTGGCACTTTTCCCTCTAAAGGCACAACATAGTTCAGCCCCTCTGGATTTCCTGTTCTGTAGGTGGAATTTTTCCAGCTTAAGGAAGGTTATTCAAAGCAGAAAAGGATCAAAAAATCATCAGGTAGAATTTTTTTCTAAGTTCTGTCCTTTATTTTCCACTTCCACTCTGTATCACAGGGGTGCATAACTTAAATCAACTGATTTTGCAGGAAAACATTGTGTTTTATCAATTATTTCCCTGTTCTCTGCACCTGTTGAAACACACCAAAACACACCCTAAAGTGAAAGCACTGAAGCACTTTAGAAAATTTCCTGTTCTGCATTTTGAAGACAAAATTTAATAAAAATGAGCAGTCTCACATTTGGCTCAAGTGTTTTTAAGGGAATAAAAGGATTGAAAGCAACTTGATAAATGTTCCCAAACTTGCTTAAAATATTTAATTTGCCAAATTTGTGTGAATTTTTTGTGTCAGGAGAAAATAATAAAGTTTCATTGATTCAATGGAAAAAACCTCCAGTTTTTCAACATTAACCTATTACAAAGTAAATAAAGTAAAAGTGACAAGTTAAAAACCTGAACAGCAGGAGCTCCACAGTGCCTGGCAAAGCCCGGGCTGTTGTGGTTCTTTAAATGAATTCATAAAATTAGCTGGGATTGTGCACTACAGGAGGAAATTTTGATTTACAGATTCAAATCAATGCAGGGCAGAGCTCAGTCTTGAGTTGCTACACAGACCCCTGCAGAAAGTCTGGAGCTTTACAGGGAATGTTTGCCAAAAGAAGTCCTTGGATAATACAAAACATCCATTTTAATGTCTCTCTCTTCATCATAAAGTGGCTGTGAAAGTGCAGCAAAATAACCAGGAGCACTCAGGGAATCTGAGTGAGCAACATGAAATTGTGATTATGAATAAATCTAAAAACAAATTGTAAAAATAATATCTAAATTTAAACCCAGCAGCCTCCCTTTAACAGCTTTAATCATGAGTCCAGGTCTGCATTATTGGAAAATTAGTATACAAATTATATACTGGTGGGAATAAGAGAAAATATTATTTATGTGTACTTGGTATTAAGTAAAAATATTATTTCAGGAAGTAAAGCCCTCGGGCTGGCTATTCATTGGAATAAAGGAATGATCCATCTCAATGCTCAGGAAAATCATGATGCAAACTGAGGCTGCTTTTCCTCTTTAAAGCAAAATGTTTGTAAAAGCAGAACTGCCCTCAAAGCCGGCGCTGCTCCCCAAACTCTGAGCACAGAGTTTGTGCTGATCCTGCAGATGCAAAGTTGAAATCCAGCTTTGGAATGGTCTGGGACAGGCCAGGGAGGGATGGGGGGAGTTAAACCAAGGCTCCGGCTGGTGGAGACCTCAACAAGGGGATCTGTCAGGGAGTTTGGGCTGGATTTGGGGAGAATCAGGGAATGGTCCTGCCCCCGAGGCTGCCAGAGCTCCAGGAGAGCTTGGACAGGGTGGGATTGTTGGGGGTCTGTGTGGGGCCAGGAGCTGGGCTGGAGGGTCCCTGGGGATCCCTTGCAGCTGGGATGCTCTGTGATTCCATGGATCTGTAAAAGGTGGGGTGTTTTCATGGTTCCCAGGTTTGCTGTGAGCAGAATCACGGTGGCTCCAGCCAGCAGCTGCCTGCAGACCCACAAGGGTGGAGGGACAGGACTGGAGACAGGGGAGGGGGAAAGGCTGGGATCCCAGCAGAGTTTGGGAATAATTCCAATGGCTTTGGGCTCCTTTGGCGTTAAAAGCACCAACTCAGAACAACCCCAGCGAGAGCTGGGCTGAACCAATACTGGCAGACATCCTCAGACGTTTCTCTCCTGTTCCTGCCACCACAAAAAAAAAGTCAGTTGCTTGAGAGAAAGGTAAGAAATATCAAACTAAATGGAATTTTTATCCAGCTGCATTTGCACTTGAAGCATTGAGGAGGGGAAATTTAGGATGGCTATTGGGAAGGAATTCCCCCCTGGGAGGGTGGGCAGGCCCTGGCACAGGGTGCCCAGAGCAGCTGTGGCTGCCCCTGGATCCCTGGCAGTGCCCAAGGCCAGGCTGGACATTGGGGCTGGGAGCAGCCTGGGACAGTGGGAGGTGTGGATGGATGGATGGATGGATGAGCTTTAAGGTCCTTCCAACCCAAACCATTCCAGGATTCTGAGATGCCAGCACTCAGTGCTTCAGGCACAGAGGTGGCAGAACAAATCTCAGCAGGTTCCAGCCTTGTTCCTTGCCCAGAGCAAGGTGACAGCTTCTCCAAGGCTGGAAGCTGAGCCTGGTGTGTTTTCCAGCCCCATTCTCAATGGATTCAGCTGGATCCATCCACCTGCAGCAGGAAAGCCAAGGGGTCTGGGTGGAATTTTTCCTTTATGCCTGAGCAGGCGACTCTGGACAGAGCCCCGAGCTTGCAGGTGAATTTGTGTGGCAGTTGCCTGGCAACTCACAGAAGGACAGAATTTAAATCCAGCATTAGCAACTCATTTTAGAGATGAAAGTTTTTATCTGGGGGGGCACGGGGAAGTAGCAGAAACAGGAGATGAGGGATAAATCCAATGTGTCTGTCCAAAGGGAGCCCAAATGGGCCTGGAATAAGCAACAGAATATGGAACTCAAACACTGAGATGAACTCCCTGACATTTGAGGCCGGGTTCAGGACTCCCCAAGTTGAGCAAATAAAGGATTGTTCAAATACCCCATGGGTTTTTTAATTAAAAAGTGCAACCCAAGGAGGGAAAGGGCTCTGATAAGACTGGGGAGGTTGTGGCAGGGGCCAGGTTTGAGTGGACCCTGCTCCACACTGGTGTGAGGAGGCAGAAATGAAGTGCAAACGAGTCCTTATACCCCAGAAGGCCTTTTAGGATCATTAATTGCAAATGGATTGACCTAGAGATGCTAAATATTTCCATAATACTTTAAATAAAAGTTTCAATTTTTGAGAAAAAAAGAAACAACAACACTGTGGGGGTTTGGTTTGTGTTTTACTTGGAGTTTTTTTGCCTTGTTTGCATTTTCTACTGGAGTAAAAAAATCCCCAATGACACACAAAAAAGGAATAAAACAAATGAAAGTTTTCATTCCAGGGCTTTTTAAACCCAAGTCTGTGTCTTTCTTTTCCCTGCATTGATCTGGACAGCTTTGCTTTCAATCCTCTTTAATTGAAAATATGAAAATGAAATATTACAATTTTTTCTCATAAATAATTCCAATTGGCTGTTCTGCAGAAGATTGGAGGGTTGCAGCTTCCCTTGTTCTGGCTGTGTACAAACCAAATATTGATATGATGTAAATGTCAAGTTTCATTTAAAACAAAATAGATCCTGGAGAGCTGCAGAACCATTACAAAGACTCTGGGTTTTAGGGATTTTTTTATTTTTTTACATGCCAAAATCATTTGTATCAGAGCATTGGAAGAGACTGAATTTTAAATACACCTACTTCTGCTGGGCTAAATAATTTTGGTGGCAACTTTTTGCAAGGAGCTGTTTCTGAGAGAGCAAAACCCCAACATTTTACAAGGTCCTATTTGAAGTTCACTTGGGAAAAGCTTTGTAAAACACACCTTGCTCCATGATCCCTGGGAATGCACTAAAGAAAAATTAAGACAGATTAAAAATGGATATCTCAGGCAAAATAAACAACCCCCCAAAGTTCTTATTCCAGACTGTGAAGGAACCAAAATCTCTGGAAATTGAGGTGCTGAGAAGCCCCAGATCAGCTCCTTGGGAGGTGAGGAGGAGAACCGGGCACCTTCCTCTCGTGCTCTCACTGCTGAAAACAAGATGTTTGCTGTGTTCTCTCATTAATTGGGCTGCTCAGGCCCCCTGCATCATTTTATTAGAGGAGCCCCTTGAAATTTATTTAGTAAATCCCCATTTTATGAGTTTTATACTTGCATCTACCCCAGTTAAAACTTCTGGCCAATGAGCCAACTGTTTTGAGGGGAAAAAAATAAATTAAGAAATGTAAAAAAGGAAAGAAGATATTCATTTCTAGGATTGGCATTATCTACAGAGATTTCTGAACAAAGCAGTCAGGAGAAAGTCAGCAACTTCCTCAGCACAAATCCTGTTAATTGTCAGGTGTGCAGCAGCTTTTTTGCTATTCCTAAACTGCCTTTCCACAATTTGCAACCATTATTATTTACATCACTAGCTTGTGAAATATGTATATATATTTGGGTTGGTTTTAAAAACAATCCATGCAGTTCAGGATCCTCTGGTTTTTCCAAAGGCACCTCTCTGTCATCTTTATGAGGACTCCAGGGGAAATTTACTGTCCTGGACAGTGACTGAAGTCTGCAAAAAACCCTCTAAAAAAGGAAAAGATTTAGCCCTCTATCAGGTGGAGACATCTTTTTTAAAGGAAGGTCTCACTACAGGAAGATTTACAGCAGAATCTGCTATGGTTGGGAAGTCAGGTCTGAAAATCTGCCTGGAAATGGATTCACCTGACCTGGAAATTGGCTGCACTGGAGAATTTAGCAGCACATAAACACCTGAGTACCTACTCAGGGAAACTCATGTATTAAACAGTGTTTCTGCAGAAGTTTCAGGCACATTTGGCTTTTACTTCTTCCCTTTTTATGTCCACTGAGGCACAACATTGTTCTGGAGTGAAGGAGAGAGGCCCTTCCTTGTTCTGTGATTTTCTGCAGCCTTTCCCTGCTGTTCTCAGCCATTATTTGCAGTGTGTGACCACCCAGGACCTGAGCACTCTGCTGTCCAAAACCAGCTCAAAACGCAGCAGGGAGAGGATTGGCAACATCATTTTACACTTTCTGTGCTGGCAGAAGCTGCTGTTCTCCCTGTGCTGCAGAAAGGAGGTTGGAGCTCCTGAAGCCCATTAGCAGGCACTGAAGCTTTGCTGGGGGGGTCACCCTGTCACTGATCTCCCTCCAGAGGCTGGCAAATGTCCCCAAACCACCCAGCACGGCCCAAAGTCCCAGCTCAGGAGCGAGTTCAGCCCCTGCCCACGGTGGGAGAGCTGCAACATTGCTACTGGTAATAAAATATAAATTCTTTATTGGAGAGCTTTGGATATTCAATATTTTCCTGGGATTCCCATCTGCAGCAGAGCTTGGTGTTACGGAGGAACAGTCACACAAAGACTAAAAGCTGTTGGCCTCACAGTTGTCAGATATTTTTGCTGCTTGTGCTTTAATTTTCCTTCCTTTTCCTTTGGTTTTCCTAAAAAGTGATGGCAGGAACAGGACCACAGAGGGGGGATTGCCAGGCTGAGAGCAGGACCTGCCTTTGGGAAGCTGACCCAGGCCCAAAATCACTGGGGGGATTGTCTGGAACAGGCTGGGATGTTCCCTGTGCCATGGGGACATTCATGAGGATAATTCTGACTGCACCCTGGCATCCCTCTGGCTGCATTTTCCAGCTGGGAAAAAAATCCAGCTCAGCACCTGGAAAATTATCATTAAAAACAAAACTACTTTTGTTTTCAGGGTATTTAAAATTAGAAGTCCTGTGATGGAGCCTGTTGGAGCAAACAGCACCTCTGCTCCAGGGTTTGAAGAATATCCACAGATAGAGCAGCCCTGGGACACTCCATGGAGAAAATATTGACCATCAATGCATTTTAAAGCTTCATCTGTGGGGTTTTCATCAGTTATTGGAGAAAGACCAATGAGATGATGGTGCAAAAGGAAGAATTTTGGTTTATTGTCCTCACTGTCCAAACATGAGGGTAAAAAGAGGATTGCCTCAAGGGAGGGATTTAACAGAGATCTCACAGAGAGAGAGCACATTCTGGACAGCAGACATTTTAATTTAGAAAAATTAAGTTCACTAATAAATAGAGAATCTGCTTAGCTGGGCACTGCAAGTTCCCACTGTCCTCAGTGAATTTTCAGCTCTCTCCAGGACTTGTCTTTGCCTCCCTGATGGATTTATTGGCTGGTCCTGTGCTCCTGCCACAGCCCAGCCCTGAGAGTGCAGAACTGGCTCTGATTCAAAGAAATGCTTGGAGAGAATGAATGGCTACCAGAGATAATAAAATTGGCTGTCAGTACATTAAACAGGATTTTCCCCGTGCATGGTCATCACCAAATATCATCAAATCTGTCATCATAAAGGGCAGCCTGTTAGAAATGGGCTGATGAGCTTGGAAAGATCAGATATGATTTATTTCATCGTTATCAAAGTGAATGAAGAGTTCAAAGATGCAGAACTTTTTGTTGTTGTGGACTTGTTTTCCTCGTTTTCCATAACTGAACAAAGTCAGGATGAAATTTCTGTGTGGAGACACAGAACATTTCAGTGCCTGTTGACTAGAAACTCATATTTCACTGACTACAGGACTTTGGAAGGATAACCTAATAAATATCATGACCTAGAAACCTTTTTTTCCTGTAATGAAAAGCTGGAAAGAGACTTTGGTATTAACTGTGTTCAGGATTTCCTGGGAACATGGGATGAATATGGGAAAATACAGAGGGAAAATACAAAGTGAAAAGAAAAAAAATTACAATCCATATATGAAATACCATATAATCCATAGGTATAATACCATATACATAAATTCATGTATAATCCATATATAAAATCATGTATACTCCATACATAGATTCATGTGTAATTCATGTAAAATCCACATATATGTGATGTCTCTCTCTTCACGTGGGCAAAGGATATGGAAAAATTCTTGTCCATCCCCTTGGAGGGTATAACTTTCAAAAAGTAACCCTGGGAAAGCTGCACAATGTTTAATTAAGGCATTAATTGTGTTTGCAGTGCCTCCCTCTCCATCTGCCAACAGCTTGGTGTGGACAGACCCAGCTCTCAGCTCTGGCTGGGGGACACAGGAGGGTTTGTGTGCAAGATTCCAACATTTTCATACAGAAATAAACCAGTCAGACCCCTCCAATTGAGGGGATTTGTTGGCTGCCACAATGATTTGGTGGTGGTTTGATGTCAGAGAGGAACAACCAGCTGTGGATGTTGGATCCCTGCTCAGGGCATTTGGGCACTTTAAAGAGGCACCAAATCTCCTGAACACCTGTAATTAAAGGGGGTGGAAATTGGGCTCAATTTTATTTGGTTTTATGGTGAAGTTGGAAATACTTGGACATTTTTTATAATTAAGATATTAAACAGATTGTCAGGGGTTTACTTAGTGATGCCCTGCTTTGTGTTGTTTCTCTTCCAGATTAATCCAGCACCTGTTTCATGGCTTTGCAATGCATGTGCCAATGTCTGAAAGGTCCTTGGCTGAAAAATACATCTGCCCATAAATAATGTTTGGTATTTTGCAAATATTCATAATGGCATAAAACTGCCATATTTTTACCAGAAATGTTGCATGTTGCATTCCAAAAATTCAGCCCTGAAAATATTGAATATCCAAACCTCTCCAATAAAGAATTTATATTTTTATTTATATTTTATTACCAGTAGCAATTTAAACCAGCCACTGCTAATTATTTCTGATCTTGATTAACAGAGGGTTACAGGAGGAAACACAGCCTGAGCTGCTCCAGGAGGATTTCCAGCACAAGAAGGGACCAAAATGGATAAAGCTAATTTCACATCATCATTTGCACAGCTGGAAAGGCAGAGAAAAAACATATTTATGCTCTTGCAAACTCAGTATAGTTTGTGTTTCAGCTGTTCACTAATGACAACACATTAATTAGAGGTCCCAGCAACTGTGCTCTGAGATGGGAATCACAATCCTGGCCTGAAAACAGCATTTCCACACTTTTTACTTTAAATGTTCATTTCTTTGCCACATTTTATTACTGCTAGCATAAATTTAGATTAATTAAAAGAAGAAAAGGAAAGTTTTTTGTTTGAGGGAGCCACTGAAATTTGTAAAACTTTGCTGTGACCGAGTGTGGAGGACAGAAAACCAATTAACTCAGGGACATGGGCTGGGAAGCACAGCTGGAGCTGGAAAAACGAGTGGATTGTTTATTGTTCCAGCCATTCTTGCAAATTTCAAGGTGGAAATTAAGGGTGAATATGCATCTTTTCCCTCTGAATAAATTCGAGGCTGTTTGATGCCCCACTTGGCTGTGAGCTGATGAATAAATGGTGTTTTGGAGGCCTTATTAAGGCAGGGAAACCTAAGTGAGTCTCCAGGAAATGTAAGAAATACAAATTTCTAAGCTTCTCTGAGGAATGTGAGAGTGAATTTCTCCCAGCACCTCTGTAAGATCCAGGAGAATTTTCCATTGGTCCTGACAGTGAGAACAGTGGCCCTCAGCTCAGGAATGCCACTAAAATACATTGATTAGAGCAAATTGGATCCAGTGCTACACAAGACACTTCAACTCAGCTCTCACTTAGATTATTTAAACTGTAATTTTCCTTCCCTAAAAACGTGCAGCTCTGGAAATGCATTCCTGGATCATATCCCAACCTGGGTGCAAACAGGAACTCATAAAATACATTATAAAAAATCAATTTGTCTCTCAGGGTTTGAATTACAAACGTGCAAAGATTGTAGAGACACAACAGCAAAGTATCACACCAAGAAATCCAAACCCAGCTGAAATTAAACAAACAGCAAAGTATCACACCAAGAAATCCAAACCCAGCTAAAATTAACAGCCAATTAAATTATTGATGAGCTCCCTACCCACTTGAGGGGGCTACATTTTTTATTTTTTATTTCTCTCCATATTTCATTTTAAACTCAATCACAACCTGATGCAACCCTGCTTTTCCACTGCTGCAGCTCCTCCTGGTTTTGGGGTGGGTTTTGCTGGGGATTTTTATCTGTGAGCTCTGCAGAGTTCCTGCATTTTGACACTGAGTATCCTCGTCTAGAAAAGAGCCTCAGAGAAGGAGATTTGGAGCTAAAATAGCTTTTATTTCCCCATGGATCATCCCAGAGGTTGCATCCAGCCCAGGGAAAATCCCCCCTGGGAGGTTCCTGGAGTTTAATCCTGATGGAGCAGCCACGGCAGGGCTGGAATTGATGCTCTTTGATTCCTGCCAGCCCAAACCGTTCTGGGATTGCCCCAAAAATCCCATTTTTCTCCAGGAATCCCCTCTGCAGCACCGTGGGGATGCTCAGCACGTGTTGGGACCTGGAGAACATTTGGAACATCTCGTTGCAGCAAGGGCTGATCAGATGAGAGTTAAAGCTGGGAAATGTGAGTTATTTTCATAAAAATGCTTGGCTAGAGGAGAAAAAATGTCATTTCTGTGGATTCTGAGGTCACCAGGGAGAGTGATGTAAGAAGAAAAGCTCTTTCCAATAAAATCTCTCTTCAATATTCGGTGCCTGCTGGCTCCAACCTTCCTGCAAGTCAAAGAGAAATTCACATTGCAGGGGAACCTGGAGGTTTCGTAGATCCCTCTCTTTTCTCTCATTCAGAGCCTGCAGTGAAATGCAGCAAGGATGGGCTGGGCTGATACACTGCAGCTGGAAAAAAAGACATTATTCCAGGCAAAAGTGGGGTGTTTGGAGACTGGAAAAGTCCTGAGGCTGTGGATGTGCATGAGAAAGGGGCTAAAAATGCCAAAATTACCCTGACACTGAGGACTTCAATCAATTAATTACAAATATGAGGAAAATTCTGTGAAAAGGGTGAAGTTTTCAGCAGCCCATCAGTGACAGCAGAACCGAATTTATCAAGCTAAGATCAGCTGTGCAATCACACAGATAAATCCAGAGCAAACCAGATTGGAAAAATAGTTCTTGACCCCTTAAAAAAATACAGCCAATCACACTCTAAACCCAACCATTTCGTGTTATCTAATTTGTTTGAAAGGCTTTTTGTGCTTCCTGCCTGAAAACCATCATTTCATAAAGAACTGGAGAAGATTTTAATGAGTTTAAGTTCAATTACATCGAGAGAGACAAAGACTGGCGATGGACATTTTCCTCCTAGAACCATCTGACACTTGTTTCTGGTTCTGCCCTGGTGAGTTTTGTTTTTTCTCCCTCAAAAACCAAATACTGTAAGACTCCAAGTGTACAAAAAAAAATCAGTGGAGAACCTCTGGGCTGGAAGGATTTTCTGAGAGTTTACAAATGTGACCTTTGGGATTTTCTGAACTAATTATATTTTCCTAAAAAAAAAAATCAAGCCCCAAACCCAAACAAACCCCAAAAGAGCAATAAAAAACCCTACAAAAATCACAACCACATTAAAGGTTCCCTTTTTTCCTTGTTTCCTCTCTGCCTGTTACACCTGAACCTCTCCTGAGCTGAGCTCCATCCAGCTGAGGGAAATAATACCTGATGCAAACAGACCAAACATGGAACCAATAACAGGGGAAGATTCAGAGGAGAAATGGCAAAAACATCAGCCTGCTCTTGTATGTCCTGGAGCAGGATTTCAGAGGCAAAATTCTTCTAATTTATCAAATCACCTCAAGCTTATCAGCCCTGGCAGGACACGAGTAGCAAGTGCTCCAAAGCACAAAATCATTTATTTAGGAGATGTATTCAGAAAGCAGAAATACCAACACGTCTGAGAACTCTCAGTAAATAATTTCAGTGGGGCTGATGGCACAGAAGATTTTTCTTACAGAGGTTTTGTATCATTATCTACCAGAGATTACTAAAATCTTTCAGACACCAGACTGATAATATAAGAAAAGAGAAAAATATTTTTTTTTTTAATACAGAAAGAGGATTTTAGACAGGGATCTCCACAGTTTGGGAAAAGACTGATTTAAAAGAGAATCCTTCCTTGTTCTTAGTAGCACATTTTTTTTAGGAGTTACAAAGCCCTTTGAAGATTTGGACAATGTTTATTGTAGTTAATCCAACATGGAATTTTATCCAACACTAAATTTTTCTGGGCACTGATTAAGGCCAGGTAACTCCACGGTGGTGTAACTGTAGGAGAATTCTCATGGCAAAACACCACCTCTGTTTATTCAAGTAATTAAATTTGCTTCACCAAATAAAATGAGCTTTGGCTTTTCATATTCCAAGATTAAAGCAAGACTAAAAAAATAGAACCCTGCAGTTACTGAACATTTCCCGTGCCCATAATTTTAGTTTGTAGGAGCTCAAAAGGGTTTTCATTTAGGAAGAGCATTGAGTTTTGTAGAAACTGCCCAAGTAACCCAGGGAATGATCCCAGAGCTCCCTGGCAGGAGCACAGATCAGTCATAGCCAGGCCATGTGGCTGCAGGATGGGTGGGCACAGCTGCCTTCTCCACACCAAGGAAGGAGAGCTCAAGTGAAAGCTTTATTTTATATATTTTCCACCAAATCCAACAACTCTCTTCCATTTGCTTTGGTTTTTTGTAATTCTGGAGTTCAATATTGACAAGTGTTGACTGGTCCAAGGATTTAGTCCTGAGCTTGAACATTTCATCACTTCTGTGATTCTCACTCCTTGAATGCAAAAGAATTCTCCCAAAATGCCACTGAAAATGAACTGAAAGTGATTCTCACTTTTAGGGACTGGCACTATGTCCAGCAACAAATAAAGAAATAAATCATGCAGTAATTTTTAAGGCATTAAATTTTGATTTCCACAATATCCCAGTGAATAAAACCCCAATTCCTGTCCCCATTTCTGCTCCCTGTAAATTGCCAAGTTTTCATGTTTATTTCTCTTTGTTCTCTTTTATACACAAGACAGAAACATTTGATCAATTTTTTAAAAACCTCAAATTCCTACTGGTGGAAACAGTTCCTTATCAATTCCCAAGCCCCTCTGACTGTTCACTCTCTGGAATTGATAATTTCAGCATTTAGAAAGTATTTCTCCATTTTACACCTCATATCATCTTTTCCCTCTACAGAAATAAGTTATGGAATTGCCTGTCACAGTATTTAGATTCATTTTACACTTGCTGTGGAAGCAATTTGAGCATTTATCTGTATTTTGTATTGTAATTCTTTTATTCTCATTTGTGGAACATCCAGGGAGAAAGAACAACTGAAAATATTCAGCTAAAACACTCCCAACACACTCTTGGAAAAACTCCCTCTATTTTCCATATATTAATCTTGGAAATGTATATTAAAAGTAGAAATTGATACATTTTCATTCTTTTTTTAGCCTTAACTCTAATGCAAATGCTAAAAATTTTATGGTAAATTAACTAAAAGCATCTTTCTCTCCCTTCTGCTGAACCCTGCCCTAAGTACAGGACTTTTAAATGAAAGATATTTTCATGACATCTTTTCTGTCACCAGCGTGTTTCAAGATGCCAAACAGGATTATTAATGAATATTGATCTAATAACCTACAAATAGAAAAATTTAAATCATCTTAATCGCCTTAAAAATGGGCATTTTTATGCAAATCAGTGTTGAGAACTGAAAATCACCATTAAAAACCATATTAAGTTTAATTAGGCCTTCTGAAAAGTTAGATTTAACATACACTTAACGTAGATTATAATGTATGAAAACAAGGACAACTATAAATTTGTCATCTCTGGACTTCCCATATTCTTTCCCTACATAACTCCATAAAATGGGCTGGTGAATAAACAGATATTTAAACTATCGAAGGAAGAAAATCTATGTCCAAAGTTTGTCTCCACAACTCACAAATGGTGCTTTTAGAATGCTAAAGAGAGTTGTTAACTTCAGGTATTGAATCTCGTTTGAAAGGATTTCTGCTCTTGCAATGATGGAAAAACCAAAAGTCTTTCCCAACTTTGCATTTTTTCAACAATTTCACTGAATAATAACAAGAGAAAGGAACATTAAGTAACAATGAGCACTAATCAATCCCAATTTGCTCCTAAGCACAATTAATTAAAATGCTGCGTGCCCTGTAAGTGGATTTTTAAAAATGAAATGTTTCATTTATTGATTGTTTGGAGCCCTGTAAGTGGATTTTTTAAAATTAAACGTTTCATTTATTGATTGTTTGGAGACATCAATGGACACTGTGAGGGATCTTTTCCCTAATAATGGAGTTAAGCAGGCCAAACATTCAACAGGGTGCCAATCAGCTGATCCAGAGCCTGGCTGTTTTCCTTTAAAGACAGAGAAAAAACTCCTGTCAGTGACTGGAAATAACCTTTGGCCTGTTCTTATATATTTCAAAGTAACAACTCAGTTATTGGGGCCAAGATTTCATTTGAAGCCCACCTTGGGCAGTGGATTATTGGGTTTGAGTATCAAACCCTCTGCCAGTGCTCAGAAGGGTCAGTCCTGGGGGGAATTATTGCCAAGTGCTCCTGAAATGTGTGAAAAGGAGAAAATATTTAAAATAACAGGGGAGAAAGGGAAAAACAAAGAGAAAAGCAGCATAACCTCATCTTTTTCCAAGAAAGGAGAAGTCAGAGACATCAAGGTTACAATGTTTTAGGGAGGTGACATTAGGGGGAAAAGCCCAAATTTCCTGGAAACACAGCTGGCAACCAGCACTGAAGGGTTATAAAGAGAGTTTCTGATCGTGTGCTTTGACTGTACCAGGAGAGGATGAATCTCATCGTGGTGGTTTCTATGCCATGGTGTTTGTATTCGTGCTGCATCTGGTGATTTCTGGTATTAACTGTGAAAGAAAGAAGTGGAACCATCAGATTGAAGCAAATATTTTTAAAAATAGGAACAGCTACATAAACATGATGCAGTTTTAGGGCATGGCAAGGTAAAATTTTGCCTTAGAAAACCATTCCAAGGAGCAAACAGGAAGGATCATCCCGCTTGCTCCAGTGCTCAGCCAGTAACCATCTGTGGAAATCCATCACCAGGGTCTACCATCTGAACCCACCCATTGGCAAGACAAGGAGCAGTTCCCTCCAGCCCCATGGAATGTTGGTTCCTGAACCCTCCTGAGGCTCCTCCTGGGTGGGATCTCCCTGCCAAGGATCTTCCTTTAGGGATCCCCACCCCAGCTTGGGTCTGCACCAGCAAAAATCAAATCAGCTGCTCAGGACTGGAACAAATTCCCTTTATCCTCCTGCAAGAGGAATCTGAAAGGTGGCAGAGGCTGAGACAAGAGAGCAAAGTCAGCAGAAGTTACCTGAAAAATATCATCAATAAAGCCTTTGTTTCAAAAGCTCCAGGCGAGCAGAAGGGACCCCTCTGGAGACCACAGTGGGGACGTTGGAAGAGAACAGAGATGTCAAAATTTCCCCTCATTTCTGGGAGGTGAGAGGTGTTCAAAGGCAAGGCTGGAGCTCAGAGCAGCCCCTGCTCCATGGCAGGCGCCCAGAACCTCACATCCAGTCCGACATGAGAGGCTTTCACACAAATTCCCATTTCAGCTCGGTGCCCTCAGCCCCCTCCTCTTTCAAGTACCACTCATGAAAGACCCAAAGCAGGGACATGAAATGCAGCAGCAGCTTCCCTTTCGTGCTCTAAAGCACTTGGGAGCTGTTTCTGTGCCACATGAAACAGAGCAGGGCTGGACCGAGTGTTTCCCCAACCAGCAGGGCAGAGATGACAATTAAGAAGTGTTGGAACCTCCGTGCTGGGCGGCTCCTGCTGCTGGCAAATCTCAGCAACAAACACTCATTTCTGAAGGCAGCGTGCTCAGGGAGGCAGTGCTGGATCAAAGGACACTTAATTCTCTGTCATTTGGACTTCTAATAGCTCCTTAATCATGTTTATAAAGAGCTCAGCAGCACCTGAGAATACCCTCACAGCACACACGTGGAAATCATCGCAGACCTGAAGTGATTCCAACTCAGCAGGGTACAAATGGGTCCTTAAAAAGATGGGGGGAAAAATCTGGCCTCAAATTCAGCTTTTGGGGATTTAATCCATATTATAAAGGCAAAAACAAGGGCCTAAGAAGTCAGCAAAAATTTCCCTAAACTGAAATAACAATGAGTGTATTTGGGAATTTCGGTACCCAGCCAGTTCAGCACAACTGAGTGACTGAACAGCCCAGATTTGAATGAAGTCAATTTTCCTTTCATTTCCACAGAGTGCAGGACATGCCTGTCACTGCTAATGAAGGGCCCAGTGATTGCAGCAGCAAGGTCAGATTTCAATTAATTATCCCTGTTCACTGTCTGAACCTTGCTCACTTACAAGCCTTGGCAGAAAGAGATCAAATACTAAAATATTACCTGAATTATTAAAGATTTTCCCCCAGCAATGACTGCAGTACAAAAGCTGAATATTACCAAAAGCTCTCCTCACAATTCACTGGTTTCATTTAACATCTTTTTTGGTTTTGCTGTTTTATTTCTGCAGCAATCAGATAATTTGTTATTATAAATGAGGGGTTTAGGTATCAAATTTCCACACAAGTAAATTTTTCCCATCCTTGGAAGTGTCCAGGACCAGGCTGGGGCTTGGGACAGTGGGAGGTGTCCCTGCCATGGCAGGGGTGGGACAGGATGGGCTTTAAGGTCCCTTCCAACCCCAAAAACTCAATGATTTTATGAATCAGGGGCAGGTTTTTGTGAAATGTAGAGCTCCCAGTGAATATTTTTGTTTCTACACTCGTTGGTAGGTGTTGCTTTGCCTGTCATGTGAGAATAGCAGAACAACAAAGCAAGAAATACATCAATCCAAAAACCTCTGCTAATGGAAGGCACCTGGCAATGCATTTTCAGTCCTCCTCAGCCCAAAACCCACCTGATCCTCATGCAAGGAGGAATCACAGACAGTGCTGGAACAACAAAAAAATCACTTCATTTTTCATTAAAACTGAAGATCAATTTACAGCAGCACAATGAACCCTAAGAATTCAGACTAAATTAACCACGTGGGGATATTTACCCTCAAAAAACCACGACAATCTCTTAACTTTGAGTTGCATTTCCTTTCATCCACCCCCGTTTCATCCCCTCACATCGTGTGTGTGACACGACACAAATCTCCTGGCACGTCTGAGCGAGTTCTGCTGGTTGTGTTTGACAGATGGTGACGAAGGCAAATTTCTGAAGGGTCTGGATGGGGAAGACAAATCCACAAAACCAGCTCAGATCTTTTGGGACACAAATTCCACGAGAAATTCTGAATTCTAATTAAAAAAATGATGGCCCTGAGTGCTGGGGACAAATTGGGCTAGGGACAAAAGCAGCATTGCTGGGGCCACATCAAACCCAAACATTGAATTTTTTTTGCTAATTCCCTTGTGTTTTCCCTCAAAATCAGGCTTAGAGTTGAGAGCAGGAGGAGGAATTTGACATTTTTTTCCTTATAATAAATGATTTGTGTAATAAAGCTGCGAGGAAATTGAACTTGTCAGCATGTTAAATGCATTTGTCTGCGGGAATATAATAAACTACACGTGTGCAATTGATAGGATTGGAAGCTGAAATTCCCTGTGATCCAAACTCTAATTTATCATCAGTTTCTTTTTTAATCCACTCAAGTTTTCCCAGTTAACTCTGCATAATAATTGCATTTGAAATGGAAATGAAGCAGAGGGCTTTAAAAACAAACATTACCCAAGGCAGACAGAGGGATAGAAAAATTATTTAAATCTGTGCATTGCAGCTTTGCAGCAACAATTCCAAGTGATTTACTGAAGAGGACACAGCTGAAAACTGACAAGAATTGGGCAAAAAAAATAGTATTTTTCTCTATATTTGTGTGTGTATATACATATAATACTTGATGTTTAAATATTATAACTCAGCACTTAAAATATATATTTTAGGAGATTAATTTCAAATAACTCCACAGAGCACTGTGATACTTGTTGGTTTGAGGTTTCTCTTCTCTCTAAGCAGCCACAGCTTACTTTGAAAACACCTCTACAGTGGGAGGACAACTCCATTTATGAGCTGTTAAACACAGCAGTGCAGTACTGTATTGTACATTGTATTGTATATTGTATTGTATTGTATATTGTATTTTATATTTTATTGTATATTGTGTTGTATACTGTATTTTATTGTATATTGTACTGCATATTGTATATTGTATTTTATTGTATATTGTATTGCATATTGTATTGCATTGTATTGTATATTGTATTTCATATAGTATTATATATTGTGTTGTATATTTTATTGTATATTGTGTTGTATACTGTATTTTATTGTATATTGTACTGCATATTGTATATTGTATTTTATATTTTATTGTATATTTTATTGCATATTGTATATCGTATTGTGTATTGTATAGTATTTTATTGTATATTGTACTGCATATTGTATATTGTATTTTATATTTTATTGTATATTTTATTGCATATTGTATATCGTATTGTGTATTGTATAGTATTTTATTGTATATTGTACTGCATATTGTATATTGTATTTTATATTTTATTGTATATTTTATTGCATATTGTATATCGTATTGTGTATTGTATAGTATTTTATTGTATATTGTATTGCATATTGTATTGTATAATGTATTTTATTATATATTGCATTGAATATTGTGTTGTATTTTATTGCATATTGTATATCGTATTGTGTATTGTATAGTATTTTATTGTATATTGTATTGCATATTGTATTGTATAATGTATTTTATTATATATTGCATTGAATATTGTGTTGTATTTTATTGCATATTGTACTGCATTGTATATTGTACTGCATTGTATTTCATATTGTATTGTATATTTTATTTTATATTTTATTGTATATTTTATTGTATATTGCCTTGCATTCTGTTATATTCTATTCCATTCCATTCTACTGCATTCCATTGTACTGTATTGTATTTTATTGTATTGCATTGTATTGTATATTGTATTGTATATTGTATTGTATATTGTATTGTATATTGTACTGTATACTGTATTGTGTTGTATATTGCATTCTAGTCTAGTCTATTCCATTCTACTGTACTGTATTTTATTGTATTGTATATTGTATATTTTATTGTATATTGTAGTGCATTGTATTGTATGTTGCATTGCATTCTGGTCTATTCTATTCCATTCCATTCTATTCCATTCTACTGTATTGTATTGTATATTTTATTGCACATTGTATTGTCTACTGTATTGTATTGANATTGTATTGTATGTTGCATTGCATTCTGGTCTATTCTATTCCATTCCATTCTATTCCATTCTACTGTAGTCCATTGTACTGTATTGTATTGTATTTTATTGTATTGTATATAGTATATTGTATATTGTATTGTATTGTATTCTATTCCATTCTATTCCATTGTACTGTATTGTATTGTATATAGTATATTGTATATTGTATTCTATTCTATTCCATTGTATTTTATTGTATTGTATAGTGTATAATGTATATTGTATTTTGTATTGTATATTGCATTCTCTTCTATTTTACTCTATTCCATTGTACTCTATTGTATATTGTATATTGTATTGTATATTGTATATTGTATATTGTATATTGCATTCTATTCTATTCTATTCCATTCCATTCCATTCCATTCCATTCCATTCCATTCCATTCCATTTCATTCCATTCCATTCCATTCCATTCCATTGTATTCCATTCCATTCCATTCCATTCCATTCCATTCCATTGTATTCCATTCCATTCCATTCCATTCCATTCCATTCCATTCCATTCCATTTCATTCCATTCCATTCCATTCCATTCCATTCCATTCTATTCCATTGTACTGCATTGTATATTGTATATTGTATATTGTATTGTATTGCATAATGTATTGTATATTGTATTGTATTGTGTATTGTATATTGTATTGTATATTGCATTGCATTCTATTCTATTCTATTCCATTCTACTGTATTGTATTGTATATTTTATTGCACATTGTATTGTCTACTGTATTGTATTGAATTCCTTTCCATTCCATTCCATTCCATTCCATTCCATTCCATTCCATTCCATTCCATTGTATTCCATTCCATTCCATTCCATTCCATTCCATTCTATTCTATTCCATTCCATTGTATTCCATTCCATTCCATTCCATTCCATTCCATTCCATTCCATTCCATTGTATTCCATTCCATTCCATTCCATTCCATTCCATTCCATTCCATTGTATTCCATTCCATTCCATTCCATTCCATTCCATTCCATCCTTGACTGGCAATGAGGAAATCACTCTCTGGTTTAGAGGCACAGATTTGATTGTTTCTCAGAGTACACTAAAAGGGGAAGAGGAAAACTTTGCAAGAGATTATGGATCTAATTTTTTTTCCCAGTCATTTAAGGGTTTATAGAGAATCCTTTCATCCATTTGGGGACCATATCTTAATATATACTAAGATAAGATTTTCAATTTCCTCCAACAACTTGCTTTTTAAATCTATTTTTACATAAAGCATTACAGCCTGTTTACCTGTTTATGGCATAAAAAATACTGAACACTCTATACTTTCAATTTCCAAGGGCTGAGTTTTCAAAATCATCTAAAACCATTTACAATTTGCAAACACAGCTATAGAAATATGGAATATTCCTTGCATGGAACCACTTTGGGAAAGGTGGATTTACCACAGATTATATTCAGTCCAAACTCAGTGAATATTTTAAGACCTTTAGAGGATTATGATTCATGCCAGACTTTGTGCAAGACACTCCAAAATTACCTAAACCCCTTCCTTATTGTTAAAAAAAGTTCCTGAAGTGAATAATTTGGAAGAACTTCCTGGTGTTTAAAACCCAAATTTCTGCTGGCAGAAACAACCAATAGTTACTAAAATTTGAGCCAAAAGCTTTTAAAACTGTTTATTACAATAACTAACTTAAATTCTTTCTTTTCCTCCTAATGATGCCTTTAATTTAGTTGAATAATAAACACCTTAATCCCAGTACCCACATTCCATTTTAGCTTTATTGGTGAGATTTGATTTTAAATTTGTAAATTAATAACCTGCTATTAAAAGTGACAGATTTTCAGCACTATAAATTCTTGTTCAGCCAGTTAAAAACCAGGAATTTACAAACGAGGGAGCTCTCTCCCAAAATCACAGCACTGTGCTTTTATCTCATTCTGAAGCCTGGCAATAGGAACAAGAATTTAATTGAAATTAATCTACATTTTGAGACTGGCTTGCATTTGTGAAGATGCTTTTTAATAAATTCTGTGGTTCCTGTCCAATTGGCTTCAGTGGCACAGAGCAGATTTGGACATCTGAGCTGGAGGTGAATCTATCACAGTTTCTGACCAGGTGAAAAGGTTTTCCCCTCTTTTTTCATTTCCTTCACTTTAAAGTTGGAAAGTTGGAAATTTCACTGCTGGGGAAAATTTTTCATCATTCTAAATTAAAATTATGAAGGAAAATGCAAGGGTTAACAGCTGCCTAATTGTGAATTAAGATTAAATGTTAAGTTTTAGGTAAACAAAAAGCCACTTCAGGAGAGAATCTCAAAATAAAGTCCATGTGATCACATCAAACTAATTTATACAGCAGTAATTAACAAATCCGTGGGAGCCTTTGACAAGCACAGGAGAGTGATCACAGAAAAAACTACCACGAATTATTTTTAAGCAAAGCTTCCTAGAAAATACTGAATTTCTTTGTTACAGGATATTAATTCTCAGTGTTTAGTAGCCCATAAAATCCCACCTCCAGGAGGAAGTGGCACTTTTAGGAGAGTTCTATAAAATAAAGGTTAACTCGAAGCCTGCTTATGCCAGGGGGTTTTGAATGTGATGCCCTTTGCCATTAAACACTAAATACACAGGTTTTAAAAGGATCTCTCAATAGGCTGGGCAGGATTAGCTTTATACATTCACACTGAATTTCTTGGCTTCTTTGGACAGCTTATTTTGAAGCCCTCAATGCCACTCAAATGCAGCAATTATCCCTAATAGTTAATAAGTTATTGCAAAAAAGCCCTTGAGAAAAAGTATTTAAAGTGCAAGAACACACAAGAAGTTATTTCCACATTGTTTGATTTTTCCCTCAAATAATGCCTTGTACTACAGCAAAAGCCATCAGTTGTCTGAGTCAGTTCTGTTCCTTTGCTCTGATATTTTTTGGTGTCACAGCAATGCACAAAACTTTGCAGATGAGGAGGGAAAACTGGTCCTTGATTGCAGGAACTCTGGAGCTCAAACACGATCCAACCCACTGAGTCATGACAGGAAACCCACCTGGGTGGGAGGAATGGAAAGAAAACCATTATTGAAAATAAACAGGCATAATTTTGTCTGTAGTACAAGAGTTTGCTGTAAAAGCAAGGTTGAAGGGGGGAAAAAATAATTTATTTCAGTTATTTTTGCTATTTAACAGACTGGGAGAGGGAGGGCCACAGTTTCACAGAAAAGTTTCCCTATTTCAGACAGAGTTCTGAAATAAATCTCCTGGTCAGCTCCACTCCTTACATTGTAGGGAGGTCTGAGTGTGCAAAATGAGTATTCTGCTATTTTAGCAACCTTAAATGACAGCATTAAATCCAAGGTCCTGAAGAACGCCCCAAAATTTCATATAATTTTTGATTCTAGCAGAACCACAGAGGAACAAAGTTGAGACCACACTGCAGGCAGTGACCACTGCACCCTGCATTGCTGTTCTGTGTTAAAGACCTCCGCATTACCAACCTTCCTTCCCAGTGCCAGGGAATTCCCCAGAGCTCTGACCTAAGCCCACCACTGAGAGGTTTTTTCTCCTGTGACATCTGTGATTAATCACAGCACCTTTGCAAAGCTGGGAAGTGTCATGAATTTTCCACAAAACCTACACATACACATCAATTATTGGTAATTTGGCATTTCTTTCAATAATTTCTGACCAAATTTTTGAAGAATCAACCTAACTGCCAAAAAAAGTGACCAGGCAAGGCCCCAGCCAATTTAAGTCATTAAGCCCAGGGTTAAACAAGGCAAGAAAAACCAGTTTTAATGGACGAGTGCCATTGAATTCCCTCATCCCCGGGATGTGGGGCTCTGTCCGTGGTTGCCACACGTCCCATCCCCCAAAACCAACAGAAACCTCCAGTCTGGTGGATTTGGAACCAGAAATCCTGGGAACAAGGCTGGGGAAGCAGCAGATACAAACTGTGGGGACTCTGATTCAATACAGATGGGCACCTAATAAGAATTTCACTTCAGGCAAAATTAAACTGGGTTTTATCACTCAGGGTTAAGACAGGTATAAATCAGCAGAGCTGTGTGGAGTTTGCTGTGGCTCCATCAATTCCTACCAGAGGAGCACATGACCTGTCAGGATTTAAATCATTTAATGCATTTAAATCACTGCTTCCACGGGGTTTTTATTAAGTGATCACAGCATATGTTACTCTCC
Organism: Lanius ludovicianus; assembly: GCA_013397235.1. NCBI lineage: Eukaryota > Metazoa > Chordata > Aves > Passeriformes > Laniidae > Lanius > Lanius ludovicianus. The sequence continues at coordinate 789,165 of VYXG01002166.1, read as the reverse complement.
TGTCTTTAGCAATAATAAATCACCAACCAGCCGATGTGAAAACAGCACAAGGGACAGAGCACAACACGTTAAATTTTCCATTTACTGTTAATCTCAGATGCAGACACTGCACAGGGAAAGATTGTCCCCGAGGGAAAATATTTGAGGATAAATCCTGCAAAAATAAACTTCCTTGCAAATAGTTTGATCTGCTAGCTTGGGTTATATCACCATCATTTTGGGCAGGTTTTTATACAGCAGATTAATAGAAAAACCAAGTGGAAGGGATGAAATTTAACATTAGTTGAGAACAAAGGCAGAAGAACTTTGAGCCCCAGATGGATTGGAAACACTGCAAATCAATTCAAGCAACACCAGTTCAGTCAGTAGAGCTACAAATCAAAAAGAGAATGTTTATAAATATGAAACAGAGATAGGTTTTGGATTTGGTTGGGTTTTACCCCACAGAAGGCCCTGAAGGTGTTTGAAATGTTGGGATATTTGCATAATGAAAGCCACAGGAAAACTATTACTGAACTGATTTTAATTCCCAGCCTTTAGGCTCCAATTCAATGCTTATTGAAGCCAGTAGCAGCTTCCCATTTAATTCATGAGTTTAGGGCAGACCTTCATGAGCAGAGATAAAGAAAGAGAGATTAAAAGGGTCATTTTGGGCCTCATGGCTCTCTTCAAGTCAGATTTTCTAAATCAGTTCCTTCAGGTGATTTGTGCCCCCCTACAAGGAGGGCAGAGGGGGGGTTGCATCCAGAAAAGCAGGTGAGAAGAAAGCCACGCAGTGCCAAAGTGTGTCAGGAACAGCTCACAGAACTGGGTTCTTCTCAGAGAAACCCTGGTTTGTGCAGGCCCAGCTCAGAGCACACCCCTGAACTTTACCCTTTATACACTGGAATATCCCAAGTGTCACTTTGCAATTTTAGGCTCAAAAATGCATCTCTCAAACCATCAAGTTGTGTTCGACCATCAGAATAAACCAGACCAGTTTCTGGTCATGCCTAAGTGACTTTTTGGTGAGTTAAATGTAAACTCACCCCAGCTGGAGTCCCACAATCCCTGCAGGAAAGGGACAATTCCCCAGGGAGACCTCCTCAGCCAACACAGAATGCATTCCCACAGACAAAATCTCTGCCTCTTGTGCTGTTTTTGCTGGGAATAAAGTGAATTTTTTCTGTAGTGGTTGTGTTTGTGCAGAAAACAACGTTGATAGTCCAGGGATGTTTTCACTACTCCTTTTTTTGGACCAGTAATAGCATTAATGAGCTGATTTTCACCTGAGTATTCCCCCGAAATTTGGGGTGGTTATTTCCATTTCTTTCCTACCTCTTTCACATCAGATATGGATAACTCAAAGCAAACACATTTGCAGTTAAGCAAGTCATTTTTTAACCTTTTGGGTAGATAGTACATTGCAACTCTTCTAGTTAATACCATCCCCCTAGCTATGGCACACCAGAGAGCTCATTTGGCTTCAGAAATAATTTCATTTTCCTGCCTCAGATGCAGCCCCTCAGCCCCAGTGAGTGAATTCTCTCAAGCAAGTCTTGGTCTGGGAACCTTCTCACCAAACCCCAGAAGAAAAGAACTTAATTTCAGTTTAAAATATCCAACAAACCTAACTGGGGACATTTGTGTGCCTCCCTAAAATCCCTGGGTCCTGAGCAGCTGCAGGTGGGGGGAGGTTGCCCTACAGGGAGGGAGCTCCTTTTCTGGGACCATCTCTTTTCACCAGCAGATTTCCCCTCACTTTTCCAATATTGACTCCATTGCTGTGCAATAATCTGTGAGCTGACCCAGAGTCAGGGTGATTTATTAGCCCGGGGCACGTACAGCCTTGTGTTTCTTCAGCTCAGGAATTCCACTTTCCCCCAGCTGCCCTTCTCAAATATTTGCATTTATTTTGAGGGCAGTCTGCTGCTTTTCACTGGCTTGGAGCTTTAAAACTCCGATTCTGAGCTGACACAAAGCAGCTGCCAGAAAAAGTCACCTGCCCCTGGAGCATTTGTGGGAGACCAACAAAGAGGAGATGAAAACTCAGCCTGGGTGACCCCACCTGAGAGTCAGGTACCTACAGATCTGCACCAGCGCCTGTAAAACCTCAGGAAATGCAATTAGGAATTTATCTCCCTGGCCAGTTCCAGGCACAGCCTTGGGAGGAGCCGCTGTGCCCACCCGGCTGGGCTTTAGGTGAGAGCTCTGTGCCCACCTGGCCGTGCTTTAGGGGAGAGCTCCGTGCCCACCTGAATGCGCTTTAGGGGAGAGCTCCGTGCCCACCTGGCTCTGTTTTAGGTGAGAGCTCCGTGCCCACCTGGCTCTGTTTTAGGTGAGAGCTCCGTGCCCACCCGGCCGTGATTTAGGGGAGAGCTCCGTGCCCACCTG
>VYXG01002166.1:774055-786698 GCA_013397235.1 Lanius ludovicianus | reverse complement strand
GGCTGTGTTTTAGGTGAGAGCTCCGTGCCCACCTGGCTGTGTTTTAGGTGAGAGCTCCGTGCCCACCTGGCCGTGCTTTAGGTGAGAGCTCGGTGCCCACCCGGCTCTGTTTTAGGGGAGAGCTCCGTGCCCCCCTGAATGTGCTTTAGGGGAGAGCTCCGTGCCCACCCGGCTGTGTTTTAGGTGAGAGCTCAATGCCCACCTGGCTCTGTTTTAGGGGAGAGCTCCGTGCCCACCTGGCCGTGCTTTAGGTGAGAGCTCCGTGCCCACCCGGCTCTGTTTTAGGGGAGAGCTCCGTGCCCACCTGGCCGTGCTTTAGGTGAGAGCTCCACTCCACTGAAGGCTCCTGAGCGACTCGAGAGTGCCATTAGGAATGAACGCTGCACTTCACAAAGCCTTTGCTTTTCATTGCTGTGCTGTTCAATTTCCATTAAATCCACGTTTATACACAGGTTTCTAATTCATAAAATATGGCAATAGCAGGAAACAATCGGATTGGGCAGATGGCACCCAGATATTTGGGGATCTTTGCATTCCTCGGTGTTCCCTGGATCTATTCAGGGTCATCTGCCCTTTGTTCTGGGGGAAAAAAAGCTTAAACAGAAAAGGCAGGACCTACTTGAAAACGAAACTCTTCAGCTTCTTTTATTTCCAAATCAAGTCAAAAATCTGTCCTCCAAGGTTTATGATGATTAAGAATTCCAGGATATCCAACAAATTCACATAATCTACCAGTGGGTTAACCCCAAAGCTGTATAAAGCATTTTTAAATGGCAAAATAATCTCTTTAGAGAGCAAACTTTTAAGTAATATGAATGTGATGTTTAACCAAGGAAGCAAACTGCAGATTCCAGTGGGATATAAGGAATTCCCTGGGAAGATGGTGAACTCCTCTTTGCCAAAGTCTTTCCAAAATATCACCCTGTGGTGGTCCTGCCCTCTGCAGATTCCTTCTTCTCTTTAGCACTGGTGCACACAGAGTATTTCACACCAGGCCAGACTTGACCAGGAACTGATAATAAAGCTGGCAACACCTGAGCTCATTAAACTTTCACACAGAGCTCATTAAGGAAAAAAGAAAAAGTCAACGAGTGCAAAACATCCCAGTTTTCCCTTTCCAAGTTCCACTGCAGGTGCATTCCTGATCAGTTTGCTTATTATGAGTGTAAGGTCCAAAATGAATTTATATTTTATTAATAATTGACATTTTGAGGACATCCCAGAAAATCCATCACTGGAGTAACAATATTCAGCCTTATTCCCAAGTGCTAAATTAGCATTTACCACACTGCCTCTGGGGTGGGATTTTCAGGAGAAGGAAGAATTTCCTGGGCCCCTTTGGGCACTGAGGGTCCATAAAGCAGGGTGTGGGATCACTGCTGGTGTTGGATTTATTCTGGGAATTGCTCAGGGATGGGAATAAAAACTCCACAACCAGCTCAAGGTTCATTTCTGCTCTTTTTTCATTAAAAAATTCCACAGTCCAGGTACCAAAGCACGGGCAGGATCAGAGGGATGTGCACACCCTTGATAAGGAGGCAGAGGGAATGATAAAAGCTGGAACCAGCATGGGTTCCCCTCCCAGGCAGCACAAACTGCTCTGATGGACACAACCTCAAGGATTTTTTGCCCCCCTGTCCCTTTGGTGAGCAAATTTCCAAGTGTTTGAGCACATTTCCCCCCAATCACCCCCATGCCATGTGTGTGACAGCCCAGCAGCACCAACTCCAGCTCTTCCTCCAGGAAATTTGTTTCATAAATAACTTTAGAACATAAGGGCATTAAAATCATTGGTGTTTACATGAAAAGTAATTGAATATCAATCAAAACACACTGGCAACCTCCTGACAGCTCCAGTTCTGCTGTAATTCATTGAATTAATCAAGCCTTGACACTGTGATGTGTTATTGCTAGGGCTGAGGAAGGAACAGGAAATTACAAAGTTAAGGAAAAAAAACAAGATTTTTTTTAATTTTTTTTTTTTTACTTCACTGCATGTGAAACTTTCCAGTGGAGGAGAAAAAGGCCATGAAAATGCTGCCATAGCTCAGGCTCAGCTGATCTATATTTCAGCCAAAAAATCCACTAAAATTATGGTGAAGGATTGCATCAGGCACATCTTGACTTAAAACAAAAATGACTTTATGACACCTGCACACCCTTAGAGCACACCTGTACCACCCCCTCGAATCCTTGGTGTGCCACTCACTCCTTTATGAGGGGAAAGACCAAATTAATGATTTTATTTTAATCTTCCTCTATTTCTGCATGGACAATTAGCAAGGCAATCCAGCGTCCCCAGTGCTGCAGACCGAAATAATCTCATTTCCCTGGCTACAGGAAAGCTTTGAAAGACACAACCAGGACAAGGTTTACACAAATTCCAACAAACACCACTTGAGTTTGAGCAGAAATTCTTAACAGGGTTTTGGATTCCAGTTAAACCTCCACCTGCACATCATTTAGAGATCTTTGCTGCTCTTTTGAAGTATTTCAGCGCAGAACATCTACATTTTAAACCCCACTCTGAGCAGCACAACGTGGAGGTGGTCCCTGAGTTTCTGCTTCATTCCCAAACCAGCGTGGCCCAGACCAGGGGGTGTGGGCAAATATTCACCTGTGGGCAGGGATTCACTGGATTTCTTCTGCAAAGTAGTGCAAAATTAGCTAAAATTGGGGGTTGCATACCAGCAGGACAACACCCTAACTCCTGTCATTTCTCATCCCCCAAGAGATTTCCCAGCATCAGCTGGAGGAGCTGCCCCAGCAATTCTTGCTGCAGGAACTGCAGCCGCTGGACCCTGTGCTCACCGACAGCCAGGGAGATTTGGAAGCACAAGAACACATTCCATCGTGTTCAGTGCACGCTGGGACCTGTCCCTAAAATAAATGGCTCACTTAGGAGTACAAATAGGCACCTACATAATGGAAACCATCTTCATTCCTCAGCTCAGAGACGTGCAAACACCCCAGAGGATGTTTTCTGCTGCTCATGCTAGCAGAGGGAAAGCTCTGCTGTAGCAAACATTTGCAGAAAACCACAGCATATTCTTCCCCTCTTCATCTCCCCTCTGCTTTTGGGGCACAAGCAGAAGCAGATAAACCCAGAGCAGAAAAGGTGCAGCAGCTCAGGGAGCAGGAGGGGGATTCTGCCATGGGACCTTTCCTCTCCAAAGGACCTTCCTGAGAAACGCTGACACTCCCCAGCAGCTCCAGCCCAGAGCTCTCCTCGCTGTTTTCTGACACTTTGCATCCAGAGAAAGGGGAAAAAAGGGCCAAGCAAGTCTCAATTTCTGAAAAGGAGAGGGTTTTAAGACCATTTCAGCTGGCAAAGTGCCACAGTTGCTCAGGAAAAGAAGAAAGGATATTTTAAACTTCACACTCTATTCCCCAGCTACAGCAAGGAATATAAATACCTTCTCCTCAAGGGTTCTGGCAGAAGATATTATTTTACTCCACTTAGATTTGTTGTTAAAAGATGAGCTCAGTGAGCAGATGTTTGGTTTACCCCGGTGGAAAATGAAGTCTGGTTTTTATCCACACAACCAATCCAGGCACTCTAAAATCAGAGCTGACAAAGCTCCCCTGAAGTTCCCTGCTCTGCTCTTCACTGCCTTTCCTTGCACCCATCATTATGATCCAAATTAGATTTTTCCAATCCTCCTCCCATTTGCTTATCCAGGTGGAAACACCACGTGCCTGATTTTTAAACATGCTCTTCCCCCTCTTTATTGGAAATAGTGAATTTTATACTCAAAAGAGTGAGAAAAAAAATCTACAGTAGGTTTTCAGTTGAGTGGAAATGATTTGTTCTGCAGTCCTGAACTGGTTTCCAGAAAGTGTCCTGCTTTGACCTCATGAAATGTTCAAATTGGGGACAAGTCAGAAAGCAAACATTTAGAGCAATGAAGCCATTTAAATATGATATTTAAGGAGCTGTGAACTATAACTCGGGGAAGAACTTTATGGCTGGGAAATTGCAACACCAGCCCCGGGACAGGACAGGACAGAGGGGGTCTCAGGCAATCAATCAGTGCTGGGTTTCCCCTTCTCCTCCAGGCAGGAGGAACCTGGAAAAGCAGGGATAACCAGAGCACTTCCCAACCCAGCCTGGGCCTCCCCTGCCTGCCTTTTCTGAGGCAGTGCTTTGTAGTGCCAGGATTTTGGAGGCAGAAATTCAGGAGATGTTTTGCTCTGGAGGGATATTCCAGACCAAAAACTTCTCGTGTGCTTGCCTCCCACTGCAATTAACTGCATCCAATGCCCCAGATGGCTTTTGCCTCTCACTATTCTCATGTTAAATATCCAGATCTTGAGTCCCCTTTCAATACCTTAAATTAAAGTCCATGCTAGCAAATCTTCCCATCACTGGGGGCTAAAACAGTCCCAGGCATGGCAGGGGCTCCTCCACACACCGGGACTGGATCCAGGCCCTGATTTCCTGGGAGTTCATCTTAGCACATGGCTCGGGGTAAATCAGACTGGAAATTGTTAGCAGGGTTTTAGATTCCAGTTACACCTCCACCTGCACATCATTTCAAGACCTTTGCTGCACCAAGCAGCAAACAGCAGCAAAGGCTGAGGGGCAGCAGGGCTGGGGCAGAACCTTGAAATGGTAAAAGGCAGAGAACAGGGCACAGAAGGTGTTCTCAGGAACTCGTTCTCATTTCCAGCTCACACACAGGCAGGGCAATAATATTTAATAATCAAACCTCAATAATATGTTCAGCAGCAATTCCTAAAAGAAGAAATGGCTTTTTCTGCAGCAACAATAAAACCAGCTCCCTTGGGCAAGAGGAAATAAAATGTTTTTGTTTGTCTAAAATATGAGCTGTGAAAATGAATAGTTGTTCCATACAGAAAATGTCATTCAGATGAAACCTTGCACTTTCCTTTTGATAGGATATTGAACATTACCCTGTCTGCACTCCCCACCCGGCTCCCCTTGTCCTACAGACACCACTTGCTTACCCACATTTTGTTTTATTAGTGCTCCCATGCAACATGAATCTATTCCTGCTTGTAATTAATTAGTGCTACATATTTGCACAGCTCCAGAGTCTCCTCAGGGGAAAGGCTCTACTACATATTTAAGAAATAAATTTATGTGTGCATATGTAGATGGACCCTCTGGAATAATTTCTGTTTTGCTGGGATGATTTCTCAGTCAAACACATCTGAGTGGATTTGTCTTTTCCAGTGCAGGAACAACAAAATCCACAAAATCAGACACACTGAGAAACAACCCCAAAATAATGTGATATTCCTTGAGAGTTCAAGGAACAACGACACCTTCAGGTATTCAGCACTAAAATAGGAATCAATCAGATCCATCCTTTCCTTTTAATCTACTTCCCAAAAGCTGGAGCGGGTTTTTGGTTTGCCGGCTTTGAGCAGTGATGCTCCAGCATCTCCAGAGTGAGAGCTCCAAGATAAGGGGTCTTCCTTTCCTCTCACTGCTCTAATCCTGCAGATAGAATTATTCAGACTCCTGCCCTGACTCAAAGCACACCAAAATTAGTGCAGGCTTCTCTCTGGCTGCAGATGAGGCTGCTGAACTCGCCTGTCTCCCTGCACAGTGGCTGCCTGAGGTGTGGAACTAATACAGTTTAAGGGTGCATAATTCCCATTCATGTCAGCAAGGATGGGATTTCTATGGAGATCAACATCTCCTGATTGCCTGGCTAATCACTGCCTTCCTTCTCCAGGGGCCAGGGAAATCAACATTTTTCCTGGGAGTGAATAAATTGAAATGTGACAGCTGAAGTGATAGGAGTTAATGGGGAGAGCAGCATTTCAGGGGAGGGGTGGTGCTGAGGACCCCAGACCCTGCTGGATTCAGGAGCAACATTTCCAGATGGGAAGTTAAAGTTTGATTGAGGCCACAGTATAATTTACTTTTAAAATAGGTTTTACCTCTGTGCAGGAGCAGAACAGCTCTGCAGAGGGTAAGGGGTGGGAGCACAAAGGGACGACACAGAGGCACCTTCAAAGGGATCCCCAAACAGCTCCAGGAAGAACCCACAAGGGCAGCAGCTCCTGGGATCCAGAGGCAGAGGAGGATGAGCAAAGAGCTGCCCCCAACAGCAAAAACCTCCTGGAAACCCCAAGGTCTGCCCTAAATGTGGCTGTGGGGCCCGGGGTGGGACGGCAGCCTGAGTGATCCTGGCCAGGGCAATGAGAGCTCCACCTGCACAGGGGAAGAGCCTTGATCTGTGCTGCTTTTACTGGAGTCTTGACCCTTAATTTAAGACAAATATTTAAAAAATAACAAAGCCAAGCCCCTTTTTATGATGGAGTGTTTTGATATCCTCAAACATTTACTCTCTTTATTACCTTTAAAATAATTCCTTTTTCCTCAACATTTTCAGATCCAGCATTTCCACAAAATATCCTGGCAGCACCCAGAAAAGGCAAACAGCCCCTCCATGAACCCAAACTGGGTCTCATTTCTGAGTCCTATCTGTCTGCTAAGGGAGGCCATAAATACCCAGCACATTTCTGAGGTCACCCAGGACAGTTTTGGGACCTGGCAGATCTCTGACCCTCCACAAAACACTTCCCTGATGCCACCAGCTTTGTTCCAGTAGGGCTGAACTGGAGCAAGAGGGACTTTCTGAGAGCAACATCTTCAAAATATCAGGGGAAAATTTGGGCTGGAGTTGTTAAAATCCAATCCCGAGCTCTCAGGACAATTCACCAAAGCTGGGGGAAAAGGGACTGCCCTACCCAGAACATCCTCACACAGAGAGGAAGGAGTTACCCTGAAACCAACTAAAATTGGGAGGCAGAAAGGGGAAAATCCTGCTTGGAATGCCAAAGATCTCTGCAACGAGCAGGGCTCTGGCTCGGCTCCATCCGTGCCGCAGTCCTGGGGGTCCCGGGCTGCTCTGCTGCAGAAGGGAAGAGTCAGCACTTGCTGCCTTGCTCCGAGGTGAGACAGGGAATTTCACCATCTGCTGCCATTGATGGAGCTCACAGGAAAGGCAGCAGCAGCAGGAAGAAATCTGGGCAAGCGATTCTGCACCTTGAATAAATGGGAAGTAAATTTGTGTGCATTGGCAGGACAGTCTGGGGTTTCTTCTGATTATGGATGATATTGCCCTCCAAACTCTACTTTGCAGAAGTATTTGAATGGTTCCTTAATGGAAGACAAGTGGAGAGTGGATGGTGGGAAGTGCTCCAACATAACTCCTAAATAGCCCAGGCAGGTGAGAGCCCTACCAGAGAGATTTCTCATTTTAAACTCCAGTTTCACAGCTTTAAACAGTGGTCTCGCCTTGCATAATCAGAGAACCAGAATCATCTGCTTTTATTTTTCTGTCCCAGCATGTTGGGGGTTTAAATTTTTTTTTAATTTCCTGTTTGCAGTGATAATTTAACATCCATTTTAACCACAGCTACATCCCCCTACCAAGAATAATTGAAGTGGCAGCTGACTTTAGGCAGTCAGCAGTTTGCTGGCTCGAGAGCAGTATCTCAGCACACCTTCCACTTGGACCTCATGGATTCACTGCAAAGAGAGTCAGGAATATTGGATCTCCAAGCACGGGGGTTATGAAATCATTGGCACTCTGCAGATTTCCATGGCTTACATTGCTTTTCATTCCTTTGGCTAAATTGCTTCATCTCATGTTTGACCATGGGCAAAAACAAAGTGCACACTCTGGGCACAGCAGAGACCAGGAGTGTTTAATTCAAATATATTGAACTCCCTGTGTGGTATTTACAAACCTTTATTCCATTTCTTTTCTCCAGGCTGGGTCCTCACAGCTCCCTCAGCCACTCCTCACAGGACAAATCTTGTTTATTTAAAATAATGAACAAAAGTGCAAAACACAGATATCTGCACAGCCCATTCAGGCAGGAAAATCCAGGATATTCCTGCCTGTCCTGCACCAGTGGGAATGATTAAAGGCTCTCATCAGGATGGCACAAATACTTCTGGAGGCAGAGATGGTTTATAGCCAGCACTGCTCGGGCTGACAGCTCAGAATTCTCTCCGGGTGCCTCCCTGATGGAATGAATCCTATCTTCCATCTCTGCTTCGAGGAGAGGAAATGGATATTTAAGTTATCAGCGTGTTCTGCAGACTTCCACAGTCACTAGGAGTGAAATAACTGAGGAACTGGCCCTGCTGGTTCCAGCAGCTCTCAGGCAGCACAGGGCAGTGCAATTCCCTGAAATCCAGACCCTGAGGAGCTCTGAGTGCTCCTGGACGTTCATCCCCGATGGGCTCCTGCAAGGCCACCACGGAGCAGCAGCACTGGAGAAGGCTCTGGCAGAAGATCCCCTCACCAGGAGGTTGCACTGGGTTTTAAGGGATTTAATCTCTGCAAAATGCCTGAGTGTTGGGCAGAGGGGATGAAAGGCACTCACTGGACTGCAGCCTTCCCAAACGGGATGAGTGACATCCTATCAGAGGAGTCAGGAGGTAAATGTTGGCTGGGGGCTGCTGGAAGGAGCCAGCAGGATCTAAAGCTTTCCACCCTGTGTGGAAATTGTCTAAGATGACTTTTATGTTGCCTTGCTGATGCCAGAGAAAAAAACTCTTTGCTAAGAGAAATACAACACAAGGCACACGTCCCAAAAATAGAGACACCAGCTGGGGCTTGCCCCCAGAGAGCAGCAGGAATTTCCAAACTCTTGTGCTTTGGTTTGGTTCTGTGCCATGAAGAGCAGGGCTTTGCTGAAATCCAAGGGATTCATCCAAACCTGGGGCAAAAGGTTCAGATCTCCTTTTGAACACGCCAGAGATAAGGAGCTGCTGTCTAAGAAAGGGAGAATTTGGGCTCTGAGGTGAAATTAATGAAGACTCCTGTTCACCCCAGTGCTCAGGCAGTGCTGGGAGGACAAGGCCAAGGTTTCCCTCAGAATTCTCTGGGTGCCAGGAAGGAGAGAAGCAGGAAATTGCTGCATCTTGGTAAAGGGATATTTTCTGACACTGTGAGCACGAAGCAAATCCCAGGATAAAAGTTGGCACCACCAGTGTGTTCTGACTGAGGGTTTTTCTTTCTTCTCACATGTCCAGCTAAAAGCTGCACTGCAGGAATTACACATCCCTGCCAAGGCTGTGCTCTGTCCTGCTTCCCACAGTTTCTCCTGCTCCCAGGAGGGTGGCAGCTGTGACTCTGCCCGCCTGGCAGCCCTGACAAGGACAGGGAAAGCACTCTGGGCTCCAAAGAAAATGGGTATTTAATTAAAGTGACAATAAAGCCCTTCCTTGCAGCAGCCAGATGGGACCCAGCATTGTATTTCTCCTCATTCCTTAAATCATCCTCTGGAGAGGGAGTGAGGAAGGTTGAGCACAGCTTTATATCCCACATAATTCCCAGGGAGCTCCTCCCCAGGGCTCTGGGAGTGGATTATCAGGTGGGAGCTCCCCAGCACCTGCCTGGCCCTACATGGATCTTCCACCAAAGGGGAATTCATGTCTCAGTCCTTCCCTCTGTAGAAAACCTCTGGAATTTTGTGGGAAGTTGATCTCTGAGCCCACAGCAAACTCAGCTGCAGATCACAGTCGGTGTGTTTGAACAGCAAGGTGCTCTGCCCTGAAAAACCTTTGATTTGGGTATTAAAAGAGTGCTGAGATGTGTTTAAAATCTCTTTTCCAAGTTGGGAGTCAGTCAGATGAGTCCTTAGGAGCCGGTTCCTGGATCCTTTTCTGCAGGAACAACCCAATGTGAGGCATTTATTGATGGCTTTCAAATGAACTTTCAGCTCCCATTCAGACTGGACTTCAGAACCATTCTGAAATTAAATACAACAAAGCAGACAGGTGGAAAAATAGACCATATTAATACTAATAAAACCCCTAATAGACCCCAGGCTGTGAGGCCATTAAAATTCCAGGCATGGCCAGGAGAGCAGGATGCAAAATTCAGAGACAACGATGAGGGAAAAGCAATTTTGGGGAGAAGCTGGTGTGATTTTAGCAGCATCAGCTGCTTCTGCCTTGGTGGTTGTCCAGAGACTCTGCTGTGACCCCCTGCACAGCAGAAATGGAATATAATGAAATACAAGGAACGTAAATCAGCAATCAACTCCTTCATCAGTAACAGCTGAAAGAAAGGTTTAGTTCTACACCACTTAAATTGCACCTTAATCCAAAACTGGAGTGACACTCACACCCCAAAGTGCTTTGGATACTGAACAGCTGTAAAGATTCACAGAGTGAGAATCTGTCCATGAATTCTCATTCCTGCCTTCCCCTTGTTTCCCCCCTGGGTCAGGCACAGGGATCTCCCCACACCAGCTGGGCACTGCTGCCAAAATTCTGCCCTTTATTTGCTCCTGCCTGTCCCTGTGGAGCAAACCTGGGAGCCAATTCCACTTAAACAAACAAAAGCCAAACCCAAACAACATCCCCCAAATCTGAGGGCCGTTTGGAGCAGAGCAGTTTTCAGACTCCCTCTGGGCCAGAACAAAGATCTAAAGACAAGGATCTAAATCAAGGGGCTTCCTTTTACCCAGCACCCAAATTATTGTGGTTTGGGATTGATGCAGTCTTAATATCCAGCAAAATATTGGCATCTCAGGAGCTGGTTAGACCAGGAAGTTGAGTTTAGGCTGCCCTGGGGAAAATCCTTCATCCAGGTCAGGGTGCCAGAAGAGCAGGTGGTGGGTAAGTGGTGGATTTCCATGTCCAAAATCACAGTTCTTCAATAAACCCTATTTTTGGCTTTAAAAACAGTGACTGAATCAGAACACAACAGCTGGGTCTGTATAAACTCATCTATGTAAACCGATTTTTGAGGCATTCAGCCATCAGTTCTTAGGATATAATTAGTTCTTAGGACCATTTTAACTCTTCTCTTGCTTCCAGGTCACACATGAGCATGAGGCCCAAGAGAAAATATCCCTGCAGGCTCAACCTCTGCACCTGGATGGGCTGAAAGGAAAACACTTCAGAAGAGACCTCTGAGCAAGGAAAGGAATGAAACAAAAGCAATCAGTGTGTCAAACCTTCCAAGGTAATTAAACTCTAATTAAGCATTCTGTTCTCACTTTGGACCACAGATCACACAACTGGAGCAATTTTCCACAAGGATTTGCCAGTCACGTGTGGCAAAGGAAAAGCAACTTCCAATTGCTTTTGTTTCACTGTGTAAATCACTAAATTGGATAATACATGGGGTGAACAAATACTAAAAATATTGACCCTCCCCAAACAAAGACAAATGGAATTTTTACTCCATATATTCCTGCTGCAGATGGATCCTGGCCTTGGATCAATCCTTCCTGGCTCACTGCAAAAGGTCAGCAAAGGGTCAGCAAAAATCTGCCCCAGCAAAAATTTCCTTGCAAGTCTTTGCTGCCTTTCTGGAGAGAGAAAAGGATGGATTTGGTTGGATTCCATTTCAGGGTCTGAATACACAGAACTCCTCTAATCCTACCCCCATTACAATGAAAAGGCCAATGAAATCTTCATTTTGAGGCAAATAGATGAAGAAAAGGGCAGGTTACTCATGAGCCCACTGGAGACTCCAGAGCAGAATTCCCGAGCAGCTCCAGCTGGAAGAGGTCCCTCCAACTCCTCCTCTTTCACTGCTGGCAGAGGAGCCATAAATGCAATTTTGCCACCTTTTCCCTCCCTGCACTGCAGGACAGCATTTATCTGTTACGTAGCTGCACTTTCATTTCACTGAATGTGCCAGAAATAGAGGTGATACCTCATTAATCCTGGCTGGCTTTCAGCTGAGTCACTCCACGGGAAGGAGAAATAAGTATTTATGCAATGATTTACTCCAGTGTTATGAACAAGAGGTTTTCTGTAGCGTTTGGTCCATATGCAGCCTACCTCATTATGTAACATGCTCTTTACTCAGTCAAAAAAATACAATTAATTGTATTAGCAACTGAATTTCTCTTAGTCTTTTTATAAAATCCTTTATCCAGACATCCCAAAGTACAGACAATATCTGATTAGAAGCTGTAATTGGATAGAGGCATGATTTAAAATAGTTCATATAAACAGCATGTCCACTTCTGTGCTGGAGAATGGCAGATTTGTGAAGTTCACAGCAGAATATAAAGGTGTAAGACACAAGGTTAGGGAAAGTCAGCCCAGAAATCTGAGAGAAAAAACTGAGCAATTCTCCGCTCAAACAAACAAAAACCCAAACAAACAAACAAAACCCAAACAAACAACCAAACAACCAAAACAAAACAAAAACAAAACAAAACAAACAAAAAAACACCCCCAAAACCTTATCAATGCATCTTAATAAGCACAGGTAATTAAATGTCATTTTTATGGGTCCTTTAACACATAATTTGTCCAGTAGGACCAGATACTTCCCTGCACTGTTTTATGTGGTCCTTACCCCGTTTTTTGTGAAAATGGCAGGACTTTTCCTGCAGGATTGCCCTGGGGATTGCAGGTGTGCCATTCCCACTGTTAGGATGTGGAAAATTAAGCGCCCCAGAACCACGGAACGGTTTGGGTGGGAAGGCACCTTCGAGATGATGCAGTGCCACCCCTGCCAGGGGCACGGACACCTCCCGCTGGCCCCTCCAGGGACGGGACACAAAGAGTGGAGAAGAAACCGAAACGCAGCTTGGAAGGAGTGCCCGGAAAGGCGGGCTCGGCTGGGCACGGCTGGGCTCGGCTGGGCACGGCTGGGCACGGCTGGGCTCGGCT